>PVJA010003094.1:0-98828 GCA_004027025.1 Myocastor coypus
TCCTCCTGCCTCAGCCTCCCGAGTGCTGGGATTACAGGCGTGAGCCACCACGCCCGGCTCAAACTTCTTGAACTAAACAGGTAATACCCTCTGTCCCTACTTCAGCCATAAAAATTCTGAGTTGCAAGTTTCTATCCAGCGGTTCTCAACCTGTGGGTCGTGACCCCTGCAGAGGTCGAACGACCAAAACACAGGAGTCGCCTAAGCCATTGGAAATCGTAACTGTAGCAAAATTACAGTTTTGAAGTAGCCACCAAAATTATTATTATTATTATTATTATTTTGGTTTGGGGTCACCGTAACTGTATTGCGGGGTCATGGCATTAGAAAGTTTGAGAACCACTATGCAGGTCACTTTCTGTTGGCTGTAAAAGCAACTAGTCAAGATGTGTTAGCAGGAAATATAAAATAATACATGTGCATAGCACTTTTCAGGTGTGTCTGGATCCAGGGTAAATTCAACATTCAGTTCTCTTTGCTTCATTAGGCTGCTAGTACTCATTCAGTGCATTATTTCTTTTCTATAATACATGTTATTGAACATGAAATATCTAATTAAAGTGTTAAATAAAATGCTAATAGTTGTGAGGATACATTGTGAGTATAGTTTAGTCTGAATTTTTTAAATGCTAGCAGCTTAAATTTTAAACATGCTATTCTTATAATGAGAATAAATTCAATTCTACTTTACTTATATTTTGCATTTACCTATTTCTCTATTGACATGATTTTTACATCTCGCTTAGTACTTTAATGTCCTCTTTATGTACAATATGTTGTTTGAGCTTTTAACATTATCTAAGTCTATACCTCCTAGAGGCTCTATACCAAATTAATGTTTGATCGATCTTCTAAATATATTGTTTCTATCCTTAACATATTTGATCATTTTTATTAATTTGAGGTGAATTTTCACTTTACTCAACCTCCTAAGATTTTTTTTCCATGTGAAAAACACTGGAGGAAATGGTGACTTATACTTTTATGTTTCTATTACAAGTAATTACATTCATGTAGAAATATTATTTTCAGATGTCAATTAGTATGTTTATTATTTACCAGTGATGCTTACAGGGAAATTACACATAACAAACTTCTAAAAATAACTGGAAGGAACATATGTAATGACCACCTTTCTACTCTACTCCTAATAAAGGTCTTTAGCTTGTATTTAACAAGAGTAGTCCACTTCAGCTAATATGAAATTACTATCATGAAAAGACACAGACAGTCTTAAATGCATAGAAATAAGTAAAATAAACTAATCTGAAAATCTCTTCCATACACTGTCATTTCAACTTGATGATCTTCTATGGGAGTTAGCAAGATGAGTGAGCAGAAGGCTAATAGGAAAAGCACAAAGAATTTAGGAAAGTAAAACTACTACTGCAAATGTAGGTTTGTGTCACTACACATTTGTCAAAAGTCCCTAGAATGTACCAAAAGGAAATGAAACATAATCTAACATGAATTTGAACTAGTATTGGTGTCAAGCAGGTTCATCTGCTGTAAAAAAAAAAAAAAAAGGTATCTCTTGGGAAGGTATTGAAGAGTAGGCTTTGTAAGTGTGAGCCAGGGAATGTCTGGGAATTCCTTATTATTTCTACTCACTTCTTTTACAGTGAATATACAATTTCTCTTAAAACATGCTCTATAAATAAATAACGTGATAAATTTATAAAAATAAAAATATAGAAGAATTTCACAAGTTTATTTGAAAAGAAATGTTTGTTTTTACTTGATATATTCTCATGTAAATTATCTTATGCTTCGTATTATACCAAGGAATCAATGACTTCCTTGAAGACTAGGATATATCATTTAGTTCAGCAGTATGTCCTGACCAGGTGGCATATCTCAAAGTTGAAGTGCAAAGTATTTCTAGATGTAATACAACAGTACTGGTGTATCAGCTGAATCTAACTTGCCAACTTGCTTTTGGTTTAGTTTGGTTTGGTTTGCTTTGCTTTGGTTTCATTTTTCATGGCTAGAGGAATATTTTATAAAAGTCTTGGCTGAATGTTTACAATTAGGATTATTTTATACAAAGATCACATCATAATGTCTACAATGCTTTTGCAAGTGACTAGAATAAGCAGCAGGTGATTTTATGCCATAACAGTAAATGTCTGGACCTGCAGGAATTTTACATGAATCTTTCTGACATTCACAGAGATGCAATGTCCTTTCCCCTTTTCTCTGTCTTCCCACTTTTCACAGTCTTTGCTGTGTCTCCTGATCGCAGGTTTCTAAAAACACAATGTGAAGCTAAGAAAGATGACAGTGCCAGGAAAAGCTACAAAGAATTTATTAGGAAAGAGTAAATTGGGCCAGGCAGCTAGCTCAGCGGATTAAATAGCCTGTTCAGGCAGACGCAGGCTCCAGGAGTTCCATGGGGCCTTCGGTGCTAGCCCTGTCATGGGGCGTGCTGAGATGAATACAACAAAATATATTTAGAAGATTGATCAAAAATTAATTTGGTATAGAGTCTATAGGATGTTCAGAGTTTTACTACATAGACCAGAATCATAGTGATCTTCCTGTTTTTAGCCCCTCATGTGTTAGGGCTTATAGGTGCGCCACCACACGTAGTCCCAATTGCTATCTCAGCATGCCCTGGATGTATGGGCATGAGCTGGCAGAGTATGCTGGGAAATGTACCCCCGGCACTGTGCTCTGTCTAAACAGGTGCTTAGTGCTGTGAACTATCTAGCTGCACTTATTATATTTTATATTTGATGTCACAAGATTCAAAATATAATATTTGTAAACAGCATAGGTACAATTGATGTGATTCCAAATCCTTGAGAGTAACTCCTTCCTAAAAAGCCACAATGCAATATCTACCTGTTGAGACACTAGTTCATGAATTCTGCCAATGTGATATCATTTTATCAAAGCACCAACACCTTTATTTACTAGTGCAAGCTGAATGAAATAATAAGAAATAATCAATGAAGATTTCAGTATACAAATTGACAGTATGCAAATTTTATGTGACAAAATTTTATTGGAATAGGAGTGCTGTTGGATGTAGTTCGAACTGGACTTATTTTAAAATGGAATTTCTTTAAATCAAACATAAAATAGTCATTGACAGTTAAAAATCTGTTCTAATGCATTAATTTTTAAGTAGTATGTAGTCACACCACTTGTCAATTTGTTCAAAAATCATTTTAAGTGATTAGAATAAAGAGATAGGGTTTCTTAATTGCATCACAGTTTCAGATACTTCTAGCTTTCATTAGCAGTGTTTGTTTTGTATCTTTTCAAAATCTAAAAACACATATGTTTTTCTATGTCACATATGAGGAAAAAGGATTAGGCTTGTGGCTCAGAAAGCTTCAATGAGAAGTAACTTTCTACAGGGAGTTTTTATAAGTCCTAAAAAGATTCTATTTGTCACATACATTTACTGTAAATTATTCCCAAGGAACAGAAATACACTCCAATCCAAGTGAGAAAACAATACAAAAACATTTCAAATTAATATTCCAAAATAAAGAATACAAGTCACAAACACTTTGCTTCTTTCATAGAAGAATAATTCTAAGAATGATGGGATATGCATAAGTTGATTGACCCTTTAGGTTCTTGTGTTAATCCCTTTAAATGTATGTTCCTTTTATTAAAAGTGATGTAGCTAGAGCCAACCAAATAGCTCATCAGACTAAAGCACAGGGACCAGGATTTGATTCCTGCCCCCACCCCCACACCCCTGGGCATGCTGAGATGGTGATTGAGACAGCTGAGATGGCGAATGAGACAGCGGTGGCTTACACCTGTAATCCCAACAATTGGAATGCTGAAAGTAGGAGGATCACTAGGAATTTGATCTGTATAGTGGGACCCTGTACTTACCACGTAAAAAATAAAAAGATCTAGGTAAAAAATAAGTCAAAATTTTTGCAATATTTGATTAAAAATGCAAATGTAATTCAAATTCACTAATAGGAGAGTAGAAGTCCCAGCTGAACTCTTAATTTTCATTGTTCCCTTAATCCCTAGTAAATTCAGTGTTATCTGTACAAAAAAAGCATCATTTTTAATGTTACAATAATAATTTTTTTTTTTGTCTTTTTGAGACAGGGTCTTGCTATGTAGTTCAGACTGGCCTTGAGCTCACTTTTGTAGCCCAGGATGGTCTCAAATTTGCACCGATCTCCCTGCCCCAGCCTCCTAAATGCTGGGATTATAGGCGTGCGCCACCGTGCCCAGCTCCATTACAATAATTCTACATAACACACAAGGTGTAGAGGAAGTGTTGACTCATGGATGGAATATTTTTGTAATTTTATGATAGTATTTGCTTCTTGTCATTCATTTTCAATCCCTTTTGACAGCTGCTTTTGGTATTAGATGGGTAAAAGTCAAATATTATTTAAAAATTCCTGAAAATGTTGACTGCCTTCAAAAGTACAATTATTGGGCCAGTGCAAGAGCTCATTGGACTAAGGTCCTACTTAGGCAAGCACAGGAACTGAGCTTCAATCCCTGGCACTACCATTCAAGCCGGCCCCACCCCTGGATGTGCTGAGTCAGTGATTGAGTAGGGCCTTGGTGGCATATGTCTGTAATCCCAGTCTTGGGGAAGCTGAAAACAGGAGAGCTGTTATGAGTCTTGGCTTTGTAGTAAGACTCTGTACTAGGTAAATCTGAAGAAAGAAAGTATAATTGTTTTGACACAAACTTTTCTATTATAAAGCAGAATGACTGAAAATCAAACTTTTAATAAATTATAGCCCTATCCTATGATTTCTAATTTGTAGAATTTAAAGTACAGTCATGTTCCTACCATCAGGATAAATTGTATATGACAAATGGCTAATAAAACATTTTAGTGAGGGGTTACATAAACTGGAATATGTGCATATATTAATGTTCCTGACTGTAAATGGCCTAGCTGCTAAGGAGTGTACAATGGATATTCTTCAAATAAACAGATGTATTGCATGATCTGGCATTTTCACTCTGGGACTATGCCCAAATAAATGACAGAAGATATTAAAACATTGGTACAGACATGATCAAAAAGCAGCATTGTTCAAAATAGTGAAAAGGTGGCATCAACTCAAGCATTGGTTGATGAATAAATACATTAGAAAGAGACTATTCTATACAAATCCATAATGGCATGTAGCCTTGCAAAGGAAGAGGATTCTGATTCATGCAAGATCAATGAGCCTTGAGGACATAATTCTAAGTAAAATAAGCTAGTCACCACAGGACAAATGTTGTGTAGTTTCACTTATAAAACATAAAGCAATGTGGAACTCATGAAACTAGAAAGAGAAAGGTGATTGCCGTAGTCTTAGGAAAAGAGAGAAAAGAGAACTATATATAGACTGAAATTCTATAACCAATGTATTAGTCAGCATTTTGGTTACTCAGGCGAATGACCTAACACCCACAATTACAAGGCATTTATTTGGCTCCTAGTTTCAGAGGACTGAAAGCATGACTAACTGGCTCCAAAGCAGAATTGTCATGTCAGAAGAAGCATAGCAGAGAAGCAACACACAGGAGGAAGCAGCCAAGGATCAGATATCGTCATCAAGGTGACTGTCTCACACACACACACACACACACACACACACACACACACACCCCAGAATTGTGTTTTATTAATCCCATGGGATCTTTTCAGCCAATCGACCTGTCTATGCCACCTGTCATATTCCACCCCTTCTCAATTTCACACAGGAAAGTGTTTCTCTTACATGATCATATTTTCTGGATAAGATGATGAAACTCTCCTGAATACAACAAAAAATGTACTAATTTCCTCCTCAAACTTTTGATAGTTTAGCATCATTCAATATTCCAAGTCTATAGTTTCCTTTGAGGCTCAAGGAGAATTTAAACAGCAAAAAATTCAAAAAGCAAGTTACATTTTTGGGATATACAAGGGTACATGGTGAACATTCCAATCCAAAAAGGAATAGTATGCGAGAGAAGAAGAGGACTAAAGTCAGAGCCAGAGCAAGCACCCAACCATTCAGCCATGTAGCTCTGTGTCTAGCATCTGGGATGCACATGTGAGCTCTGAGTTGACTGGAGATTTGAACCCAGCCCTCTGAGCTCACTGTTTGCTCCCCACATGGCCTCTTTGAGGCTTTCCTCAGCTGACATTTCACATTCCTCTCATTTCCAACTTTCTGGGGTCTCTGTTCCTTCTTCAGCTTAGTTGCACAGCGTTACCCAGGCCTCTCTCAGGGAGATGTTTTCAGGCCTTCCAGACCATTTTGTTAAAATCTGAGAACAAACCTACAAGACCTGCAGCTCTTACAACCTGCATACCAGTAAAACCAACACCACATGGACAGTGCCAAAGTCTGCTCCAATTCCACCCACAGAATATGGCTGTTGAGATCTCTACAGGCGCAGATGAATGAGTAGTGAAATGAATCCCTGGGAACCAAGTGCCTGGATGACCTTCTCAAGCAGGTGCCCCACATGCGGTCTTCACAAATGAAATATTTATACCTCTCTATCCCTGAGCCTGCAATGGATGAATCCTGGTTATTCTTGAGATGGACTCAAGGTACTCATTTTTCGTGCCCTTTTCAAAGTAATTGGTGTATTCTAATGGTGCAAATCTCTTCAATAACCACAGTCCTTTTGATTCCAACATTGCACATTAATGTTTGGAGGCATACAACAATGTAAATGTCATTCAACTGTACATTTGGCGATGTTCACAATGGTTAAATTTATGTTTTATATATCATAACTCAATTCCTTAAGGTACGAAAATGTGAAGCAAATATAAAAAAGTAGACACAATTACAAATACACACCGAATGTCCAAACTATGCCTAAGATAAATTAAATCAAAATATTCAGGATGAAATTTCAAGAACTGTACTTTTTATATGAGTGTAATAATTTTTGCACACTGGAAAAATGAGGATCTCCTCCTTAGTTAGTGAAAGAATCCTATTAAAATATAATTATATGCATTGGTTTTCTTTTAGTCTTTCCTTTCAATCTTAGCAATATTTATTACGGACTATGCTTGATTAACTACATTTGAAATAAAAATATAGTTTCTCAAATAAAAAAGGTCTCCAAAGTGCTGATTCCTTTACTATAAGAATTTCATTCACAATGTAAAATGAGACAGATACAATTTTTGCCTTGCACATCTATGTGAACTATTTCTATATGGACCAAATAAATTGCTATTTATCTTAAGACTTAAACAATTTTACACCATCTTTATTATTCTTGAAAACAGTGCAACTTTTAGCGTAGAAAAAAAATCCAAGTTTGTCAGTTGCTATGTTTTCTAGATTATGATACAAATCAAATTAAGGAACATCACTGTCTTAAAAAATATGAACTAAATAATAAAAAGTAACAAACTTCTCATTTAAAGGCCTGTGTAATTCTAGCCTACTAAATCTAACATAAAATAAAGGATCAAGCAATGCCATTTTCTAGATTGATTATAATTTATTTGTAGGTTTATCTTAGGAAAAGAAGGCTCCTATGTTCCAAAACTGAAAACATGGACAATACAACTAGTGGAGCATATAAACTGACGTGGCAATTAACATTTCAATTCCTAGAAATGAGTGCATCAAAAGTGATCATGAGCATCCTAGCTCAAGTCACACGTTGATCAAGAACTGCTCAAATCAATTGGCAGGTAAGGTTATACATTTTAAATAGATGAAATCACTATTAAGAAATATTTTGTCATTGTAGTAGTAATCCTTTCTTACTGAATAGAGAGCACAATTTTTTTTTCCATTACGAAAATGTCAAAAGCCCCAAGCTCTTAAACAAAGCAGCATGGGTCAGGCATATCTATTGCTTCAGAATCCCATCAGTAAATTCCAACTAAGAATATGGAAAACATGACACCAAAAAAGGATAAAAAGTGAATGTATCTGAGAGAAAAGCAACTTCTATCTTGTCTAATCTACGTAATTTGTCTTAATGTGACACTTATGCTTTATTATGATTTGAGAAAGAGAAGACCAATTCTAGGACTACTTCCTCAAAGAGTAGCTTTTTTATTTCAATTTTGGGAAAATTACAATACTCTGAACACCTGTGTTCACTGAAAAAAAACAAAAGCTTCAGATAAGATCTCAACTACTTTCGCTTGGTAGCAGAGGTTCATTTCAAGGGGAGTTGCCAGTATGCAACTGCTATATCTTAGACATTCTGCAAACAGATGGGGAAAAATGTGGATCAGACAAATATTTATCTTGAAAACTGAAAAGCAATGAAAAAGTGTATGATTGAGGATATGTTTGTGTTTTCATCAGTGGAGTCTATACATACATAGTTATATAAGGATATGTATATCTGTTTTTGCAGGAATGGCTTCAGAAGAGACAAGGTTAGTTGTTCATGCTTGTCTTTCTGGCTAGATTTTAATCGCATGAGTTTAAGAATGACTTCTTCATCTATCTCTTCATCATGAACTGTGGTTGAATTACATGCAGTCTAAGGGATCAATAATAGTCAGTGTACCATTCCAAAGAGCTACTGATTTAGGAAGGCAGGTATGATGAAGTTACCACAAAGGGACCAAAGCTCGGTCTGCTAAGCCTCAGCATTTCATACTCCTAGTTCCATACTCTCATAAATGGAAAACAATAGGGAAAACATAACAATAACATGGAATTTATTTTATCTAAAATACCTATATCTAATTAAATCCAGTTTTTATTATTAATATATTAATTATTATTCAATTAATAATAATTAATAATGTAGCTGTCAAGTGGAGGAATCCCAGGATTGCTTGGATGATAAAAGGAAAGACATAGCAAAACCACATTTTGCTTCCTTCTATCTATCTCACCTCACCACCCCTAAAAATCTATCAGGTACCAGGAAAAATTAACTTCTGGAAAAAGTAATGCCAGGACAGATCGTACTGGCAAATACAGTATCCATCACCTATCTAAGCCTTTATAAAATTAAAATCTTTATTGTGTGTCACTTTACGTTTATCTATCAATTTTATCCTTTGTCATTAAAAGTATATGTTTATGCCTTATCTAGGAGATGTATGTCTTAATTTAAATTAATTTTTAGTTGATTTCCATTTGTCAACTCATGATTAATGAAGAGAAACGACAGCAGAGAAAATTTAGTGTTTACAAATCCAAAGCAATATATTTTTGGCATCAGAGTGCCTTCTACCATTGTGTAGTGGAATTGTTAAGACTAAAACAGTTTACTGAAATGCTTGAGACCCTTATAATTTTATTATTATTATTACATTTTTCTTTTGGAACCAGGGATTGAACTCAGGACCTTGCATTGCACTTGTGTCTCTGAGCTATCTCCCGGCCCCAATATTTATTTTATTGTAGCTGAAACATGAAATATTAAAACAAAACATGTTATGACTGAGACAGAAAATCTTAGAGTAGATTTTAGATTATCACAGTTTAAATGAGGTACATAGGAACGATTAGCTGATAGCCTGGAGATTCTCAAAGAAAGATTCTACCATACCAAGGTATTAGAAATATATCGGGTCGGCGAGACAGCTCAGTGTTCTAAAGAGCCTGCTTAGGCAAGCTTAGGCAGGTGCAGGGCTGCATCGCCAGCACCACAAGCTGTGCCAGCCCTGCAACTTTTGAGAGATTTATGGGAGTAGAAACCTTTTACTCAATTCCTAATATTGCGACTACATATAAGTGTTTACTATAGATTCTAATTATTTAAAAACATCACAATTTAATTTTTTCTTTTCCTTTTTTTAATTAACTGCAACGTCTGTAGGGTCTACAGAGTCTCACTATGTAGATTTGATTCATAGTTATTCTGTTTACAGCCTCGCAAGCACTAGAATTACAGGCGTGGGCCACCATGCCCAGTCACAATTACAATCTCACCACGTACCAGGGGCAGGGCCAGCATGGCACACGGAGGATCAAACCCCAGCCATCATGCTCTGCCTAAACAGGCCTTTTAGTCTGCTGATCTATCAGACCGGCTCAATTTTTCCCATATTTGTATAATAAATGTCTTTATCAGACATACATATTCAATTAAAATCTAAGATATGATTGGCTACAAAATAGTATTTTAGGGGCCAGCAAGGTGGTCCAGTGGTCTAGAGTGCCTACTTAGACAACCTTAGGCAACCACAGGGACTATGGTTCAATCCCGGGCACCACATGCTGCGTCAGCCCCATCCCCAGGGCAGACCAAGCCAGCCATCATCATCATCATCATCATCATCATCATCAAATAGTATTTAATACACAGAAATAAAGCTCTATTTCTACCAGCTCTATTTCTAATGTGTGTTCACTTAAATACTTTATTTTCAAAAGCTATTCTTTGAGATATCATGCTCACAAGTATGGATGACATATGAAAATGTCACACAGATTGCAGTAATACCCACGTGTAACTTGTGCTAAAAATGTATTTAATAAAACATTTTTTTTGATGTTAGAGTATGAGTGTTATTAGCATAGTGTAATAGTACTTATAGTCTTCAGATTTCAGACCGTATATATACAAATATTGACTCTGTCATTCAGTAGGAACACCACTTTGGGGGGCCTGCAGCTTAGCTTACTTGTTTAAGCACCTGCTTGGGCAAGCACAATCAGGCACAGAGGACCAGGGTTTTATCCCCAGCTCCAAATGCCTTATCCAACCTGTCCTTAAGGGAGCCTAAACCAGCCAAAAAGAAAAAAAATCATCCTTTCATTAAAGTTAATTTTTTGAAAAAAGGAATAACACTTGGACAAAAACATAAACTTTTTACTATCTCAGGTTTTCATCTGCCTTGTAGGACTAGGCAAAGGTTAAATAGGCATAAATGTCTATTGAGAGAGAGAGAGAGAGAGAGAGAGAGAGAGAGAGATTCAATATTTAATTTTCATAAATATTATTTGTCATTATTCTGTGAACTACTTATCTAATAAATATGATATTTTTAACAAATTAGTAGTTCATAAATCTTTGAAAATTAAGGGAAATCAATCTAATATTGTATTTGGTTATTCTATGCTCCCTTATAGAAATCCTGCTTTTTCTTAAATACATGAAAGATGAGCTAGAACACAACACAATATCACAAACACAAAAAATAAAAATATAATCTTTATTTTCCTTGAGTGCACCAATCATTGAAAATTTAAACATAAATCTTTGTTTCACAGATCTCTCAGTTTTTAAGGTTTATGATTCCACCATAAAAACTGCATTTCCAAAAATGTGCAATATAATGTGTGTTGTCAAATTCTCATTTCCTATCATTGAGTTTATTTACATGTTTAATAGGTAACTAAGTCAAAATTAATTTCCAGAATCTATGTGACCTGCCTTTGGACCAGGCCTTCTGCCAATGTGTGCATGTGCTCTAAGGTAACTGTGGGACTCTCATCTCTCTCCTTCCATTTCTGTGCTTCCTGGCTCATGATGCAAGTACTTTGCTCTTCTATGTGTCCCCATCATGGAGCCATTACTTTTCCAGATGACTAAAACAAATGAGCCAGCCATATTTGGATAGAAATATCCAGAACCATAGGCCACAATAACTCTTTTCTTTTTTAAGTTACTTACTTCAAGTGCTTCACGATAGTTCCCAAAAAAACTGACTAGTACATGATCAGTACTGATCTATTGTCCATTGTCATTAAAAAGGTGTTATTTAGCCTATGTATGACAGAATTTTCTTGTTTTTCAAACTATAAAAGGAAGATTCATAAGCTCTAGTATCAATGGAATGTAGTGTGCACATCTCTTTATTCATATGCTTATGATTGCATTGTGCTTGATGTTCTTATGTCTATTATACATGTATGAATATTTCCATTCCTTCTCGTATGTCCTGCTCAACCCTCTGAAGATGAGATAACCAGGACTGCAGGCTGGGTGCACAGAGATGAGAGATTCCTAATGTACTATAAAGCTCTTGTCTTAATTCTTGTGAGGACCTCAGTAAGTATCATTATCAGTATGCTTTACATTCTATGGAATCTTTTACGAACAGAACAAAGACTCTGAACATAACATTGTTTTGAAATTTCCCACAAATACACTTATTTCCGAGAAAATGCACCTGAAGTCTGCATGCAGTTTTTGTATGAAGGAATAGAAATGGTTATGGTAAAGTATAAGAGTTCAAATTAATAATAGAAATTATATATCAAAAAATGAAAGATAAAAGATACCCTGATACAGTCATGATAGCTAGATAATTTCTATATTGTCCTAAAATAAACATAATTGCTTCACAATGATTCCATTCCTATATATGTCCCTATTTTAAAGCCTAATCCAACAATAAGCATAATTTTTAAGGTATAGTGATTATGCATTTAAATTTTTAAATTTTAAAATAATTAAATTCTTACCCAGATCGAAGGGTTTTCCTGGACTCCATGTGCGGAAATAATCATCCTAAGAGAAAAACAATGTAAAATGAGTGCAAATGAGTAAATTCAATGCATAGATTTAAATAAAATATCAAATAATATATGAAACAGAGAAGTTGTATACAAACCTCTACTTCCTTCAATGGCAAGCAGCAAATTATAAAAAATAAAAAAATAAAAAAACAAGTGAAAAACAAAAAGGAACAAGAAAAACATAGTTATAAGAGGAAGACACTGTTTACAAATTTCAAAATCATCTTTCAATGATTATGTTTCATTTTCACTACATGTCACTCATTCCTCTAACAAATTAACTATTTTTGGCTGTTACTTATTGTAATGCTAGTCTCTCAATTGTAATTCAATACATGCTATTAAATGATCATAGTTATGCTAAATTAATGTGCTCTAAAGTACTTTACACTTTCCAATTATGCAATTTCATTTTCCACCAGTAAACTAGTAAATGGAGCCATTCATACGGCAAGGAAAATATCAAGTGATTTTACAGTAGCCCATAGAACACATAGATCCTTTAGGCAAATCATTCACATTAATGGAATATCTAAGGAGTTCACCAAAATGCAATTGGGAGATTGAAAAAAAAAAGCATAGGAAATTAAATCTTGGCTAATGTTGAAATCTTCAACATGAAAAAACTAATACAATATAATTGTAATACATTTAGTGAATATAAATGTAAAACCTACAATGGGGGTATGTCTGGTAGAAACATAATTTAAAAACAAAGCCAAACAACTAAATCTATTTTATTTAGTGTGTCTTTACTGCTCTAAAAGCTCTGAAAACATACTTGAACCTTATCAAAATCAGACTTCATAGTTAAAATTAGCATTTTGTTTTCACTGACCATATTATGGTAGAATCAAAGTAATTCCCTTTCCCTTACTTTTATTCACTCAAACCATTTGGTGTCATAGATACAGAATCTGGAAAATCCAAAAGATAAAACACAGATTCTGTGTGTAGTATGTGTTTGCTACTACATTTGGTAATGCTCTGTAGTGTGTAAACAGGAAAACCTAACACATCTTAATTATCAAAATAAGCACAACTCTCAATTATGGAAAAAGTTTAAATTATGTTTCCAAATGTTTCACTAACAGTGACTGTTTACTACCACTGTGTGTACTCTTACTGAATCACTTCAAATGAATGAAAAGGTGAAAAGTAAAGGAGAAAAAAAAATAAAATTTACAACCCTACAAAGAAAATCATCTATAAAGAAGACTTCCTTATCAGCCTTGTAACATAAGTGTATGTCTGGATAGTACTGCAGGGTGAGGGAAACAAAGACAATTCATTCTCACAGGGCCTGCACTAAATTATCTGGGATTAGATCAAGGGAGGATAATGCCATTGGGTAATTAAATAAACATTGATCATTTAATGGTTTTTCAAAAACAATTTCAGTGCGATAAAAATCCAGGCAACTAAGCTTTCAAATTAAATCACTCCACCAAGGCTGTCAAAAATTAAGCTGAAGATTATAACATAGTCGTTTAATGTCTTTTATTTTTTAAGTTATATCTTGCTGTTTAGGAATGATTAGCCATTATTCCACACAAGGTGATGATATGGAGAGGTATATTTTTCAGTGTCCACTAAAGCCTAACAGAACCTGAGCAGGAGGCCCGAAAAATGAATTCGAAGTCAGCAATCTTGAATTTCAAATCTGGCTTCCTAGCTCTAACCCTTTAGCAGAGATGCTGACCTAGAGCTCAGACTACAGCTGGAAAAATAACACCTACATGTTAAGGATGGGTACTACAGGAATGAATTATAAAGTCTGTAAAGTGCTAGCAGACTATCTGGTGCAAAGGTACTGCTGCTGTTTAATAACTCCTTAGAAGACCTAACGTCTTGCTGATGACCTAGGGAAACACCACTGGCCAACCACTCATTACTGTTGACCAAATCCTTGAGTTATTTACATTTTTTGAAAATAGCTATAGGCTCATGTATTGTCAAAGTTTATGTAAGAAAAGAATATGATGGTAAAATTTAACCTCAATTAAAATTAATTAACTTCCTTCAGAATAACATCATTAAATTTGATTTCTTTGGAACCACAGCTATAGAAGAATCTATAATCATAGTGTGGAGAGGGGAC
Source organism: Myocastor coypus (assembly GCA_004027025.1). Taxonomy (NCBI): domain Eukaryota; kingdom Metazoa; phylum Chordata; class Mammalia; order Rodentia; family Myocastoridae; genus Myocastor; species Myocastor coypus. Next base: position 14,506 of record PVJA010003094.1, read on the forward strand.
TTATTCTTTTGTTCATGTCAAGGGGAGTATTCAAGTCTGGCTGTTGTATGGAAAAGCAAAGCACTTAGCTTTCTAGGCTATTTTTAGACGTACTCTTTGTATTCTCACATCACTGGACTTTTTTTTTTTTTTTTTAATGGTTTTGCTTCATTAAATCTTAGGAATTTTGCCAGGATGAAAAATGAAAGTATTTTTGCATAAGTGTTCATTCAGGCACAAAATTTCTTTTGTTTAGAATCTTTGTGTACATATTGGTTGCTCTTAGCCTTCAATTTAGATCCACAATAAGCCAGCCAGGGCTTTAGAAAGCAACTGCAAGAAATGATTTCACATGGAGAAATTTAGGCTTAGACAATGATAGGCAGAACCTTAGTAATTCAACAGGCAGAGTTGGATACTTGTTCCTCAGATTCAAAGTCTTGTTCTAGTGAATGGAAGAGACAGTAAAAATTTAGCAAATTTGCTGTCACAGTTTTGCCAATTTCTTGAACTTAAATAAATAGCAATTGCGAGTTTCTCACAAAACAGCTGTGAGAAGAAAATCTGACATGTGCATCACATCAGTGAAAGTATATTTTTCCTTACGCTATGTCTTTCTTCAGGTTTCAAATAAAATACATGCAACATCGCAACATGTAGCATTATCCATATTGCAGGCCAGATAAAAACTCGTTGCACTGGAGGTCAGGGGACTGTCACGTGCATCAAGGGTGGTCAGGCAACATTGTGAGGTGCTAGCGAGATGTCAGTGCACATGCTCAGCCATGGTATAATTCTCTCTCTGCGGTCTAAGCGCCTGCCTCAGGAGTGCGACGACCTGGGTGTGATCCCAGGTAACCCCTGCCATGCCAGCCCCGCTCCACGTTGGTCACCCAAACAAAGTGTGGTGACGCATGCCAGTAACCCCATCCTGGGGAGGCTGAAACAGGAGAATGACTAGGAGTCTGACCTGTGTAGCGAGACCCTGTACCGAATAAATAATGTTTTTTAAAAAAAAAAATCCCACCAAAGGAAAATTCTAACAACAACAGAGTTTTGTTCTCAAATGTTTTATGATAGATATTAAGACACTATTATATATTCAATTTTACATGCAGGTTTTTCAGGAAACATTTTATTATGTGTACTTTACAATTGTGCAATTACTTTTCAAGCTATTTAATAGCTACATGTACAATTTGGCATAGATTGACATGATTTAGTTTATGCCTTCATATATCTGTACTGTCATATTTTCATAATAATTTGCTATAGTAAAAATAATAATTACATGAATAATTTTCTTTTTATAACTATGACTTATAAATTTGAAATGTACATATATGTATACATATGTATATCTATATATATATCATATATATATATATATATATATATATCCTTGAAAGTTCTGTACACTACTTAAAACTGTATTGCCATTTTGCTTTAGGTTCTGAGCACAATGTATCAAAATTAATTTCTATTGATAATTAATAATTTGACACATTTGCCAATAATTTGAAATTGTGCCTATAAAAGCATTACTTTCTATGTTTCACCCTGTGATTTTGGAATATATTTTTATAGCTTAAAATACTTTAAATCAGTTTTTAAAGATAAATTGAAGATTGGTTATGGAATTATAGGACAAAATTTTTTCCATACGCATCAATTTTAAATTTAAAGTCAATGACAAAGTTGTAATCATATTTAGAGGATCATATAATGTAAGACTCAAAAGATACAGTTTACAAAATTATAAATTTGCCTGAATAATTCAGGTAACCAAAGGTTGCCAACTGTTTTATAGATATCCATAACTACTGTGTATGAAACTATAAAACCTAGAACACAATCTCAAGGAAAAGAAAATACACAATTATATTTCACCATAATGGGGTCAATCATCCAGAGCCACTTTATTATTGCCATGAACATTTTTGCTGGGAATTCTCCCACGAAGTGATTGCATAATTCTTCCCTCAAAAGAATACACCCAGCGAACTGCTTCCGAGTGGGAATGGGAAGGGAAGTGAAAAGGAAGACATACAAAATGCGGCTTTTTCTAAGCCATTGCTGAAAGGCAGGCCGTCACTGCAGGAGCGTTTTTCTAGAAGACAGCTACATAATTCTGGCCAAAGATGAAAACTGTAAACAAAAATACAAATGGTAGCATGGGACGATTATGAGAGCCCATTTTAGAGATCAGCCACCACAGAGCTTCTATGGAAATGGTGTTTCTCCATTTACACAAGATTTCTTTTTTCTACCTTCAAGACTTTAAAGGAAAGGGATAGTAAATACTTTTCGTTTCTTTTAAAATTCAATAAGCTTCATTGTGTATGCTTATGCAATTTAGAAATACTCCCAATGCTATTCATTGTGAAGAATCTGTTTTATTTTTAATTAACTGTGGAATGATCCTTTTGTAAAAAAAGAATGAAATATTGTTAAAACAAATCAATTAGTTACACAAAGACATATGACATTAAAATCCAATGTAATTTCTGTTAGCATTAGTCAACATTGATTTTTGTCTGTGTAGTAGATATGATTTTTTTTCAGTGAAAACTCTCAATTTCTGTAATCAGTTCATGAATGTCTCCAAAGACTACCAATCAGTGGACAATACTTTGAGCAATATTTATCCATCTAAATATAGAGCAATATCTTCAGAGGGATGGCTCCCAAATTGCAGGCACCCTATGAGTTTGCACTCTGGATAAAATCAATGAATATAAGCAATAATAGAATTTTACAATTTCAAGAGGATGAGAATATTTTAGCTCACTTGATAACTGGAAAATCACAGTAACTTTTCTGTTTACATAAAGAAAGAAGAAAAAACTGATAACAAGATTTTATTGCTATTTTGTGTGTGATTCAAAGCTTGTACCCATTTATTCTTCTTTCCTTTTTCTATAATAATCTGGAGGCAACAATAGCTGCTGTCAGGGAAGATGAATGTTTTTGTAACTTAGAGCTTACATTAACGTGAAAACAGAACACAAAAGAAGCAAATTACTCACCTAAGAAGAGATATGGAAGTAAATTAAATGTATATTTAATTAAATGTATATTAACAATGAAGATAAGCATACATTTATGTTATGGCTACACCAAAGAGAAAGATAACTATGCCAATCTAGAAGTAAGAGAAACCAGTCCAAGGGGCTGACAACTACGTGATTTCTGGCTCTGTGACTCTGGAGTAGACTGAACTAGTGAGACCATGCAAAGATCAGAGATCTCTAGGGGCTTGGGAGGAGGTTGGGGAAAATGAAGATTTTAGGGCAAAGAAAATATAATGCATATCACAGTATAATTGCAGGTTCCTGTTATTAGATCTTGGTCCAAACCCATATCTGATATCAAGAGTGACTCTTAATGTGAACTATGCACGTTAGATGATAAAGAAGTGTCACTGTAGGCTCATTAGTGTCCCCAACTGTCCCACTGCAGTGGGGGTGTTGATGATTAGGGAGGGCAGAACAGGTGGGGGAGGGAGTTTAGGAGAAATCACAGAGGATCTTCTGCTTCTTCATGCTGTTCACCTTAAACTGACCTCAAAACCAAGAGCTACTTGAATACTTAAAACTAAATTAATAGTGAAATTTTATTATACCAGTAAACATAAAATGTTTTATACCTTTTATAATTATAAGTTATGTAGCATAGCAAAATTTAAATGACTTAAAATTATACTTAATAGAAACCAATATGAAATTTACTCTCCTACGAACAGCTCCTGAAAACCTAATCTACAGAATAAGGAAATTTTAAAGGAGTTTATTTTTATAGGTGTATGCTAATTATTTAGTTATGTACTTCATTGTGAGACAGTTTTGCATTAGTCAATATAATTAGGGGGTTGGAAATGTAATACTTAAGAGCCTAAAAATAGAGGGGTTTTTGATGTTATACCTCCCTTTTTCTTAATTGAACTTGCTATTTTATGTACTTTTACAAACAGATCATTAATGATGAAGATAAACATATGTTTATGTTATGGCTACTCAAAAGAGAAAGGTAAATATGATAATCTAAAACATTTACATAAAATACTACACTTCATCATTTCTGAAAACTACATTATAATACATCAATGAGTCTTAAATAGAAAACAAGAACTTATATGGGTGTAATTCAACACAATACTTTAATTTTATCTTATACTAATTAGGCACTAAATAACATACACTTCTTCAATAAGTATGGTCCTTCAATCTTCACTTCATTATATTTAGAAATTATCAGGTTTGAAGTGATCATTATTCTACTTTTTTTAATTGTAGCTGGCTCAGCCTGCCCTGGGGGTGGGGCTGGCACAGCATGTGGTGCTGGGGATCGAACCATGGTCCCGGCGGTTGCCTAAGCTTGCCTAAGCAGAAGCTTTAGACTGCTAAGCCGTCTCCCTGGCCGCTCTATTGTGTTTTGACAAAAATCTATTTTGAAACTATTGTCATTTTACAACACAAAACACACACACACAAACACACACACACACTCCACAACTGCTATCAAGCAAATGCTGTGCAGTGCCTAATTCTTTGCCCTATGGCTCTTTCTTCAATTTAAAAAAGGGGGGGGGGCTAAAAACAGCTAATAAAGACTGGAGAAATGAAATCCATCTAAAAATGCACAGTTCATTCTTGTCTAATATATTTTAGCTCAAATTAACATAATATTTTAAGAGGATGATTCCCTTTAGAATGATCTTGTGCACAGTAAGAAAATAGGAAAACTACATAGGTTTAAAAAAACAGTAATATCCCATTCTAGCTTAGAAAATGTGTAACTGTATCATTTTTGATTGTCCTAAATAACAAAAGTGCATACATATGGCTCAGTGATAACTTTGAACTTAACATTCTGCCTTCATCAGTGCTATGTGCTCCTCATCTTCTCATTAGCACTTTCATTAGTACTCAACTTCAGTAACTTTTGTTACTAATTACCATCTTCTTCTATGCATTTAGGACACTCGGGGTCTACAGGGTCTCACTACGTGGACCGGGTTTGTAGTGATTCTCCTTTTTTAGGCCTCCCGAAATGCTGATGTTACAGGCACAAGCCACCATGCCCAGCATGACCCACAGGGGAGGCCAGCATGGCAAGTTGGGGACGTAACCCTGGTCACCGCTCTGCCAAAGCAGGTGCTTTAGCCCACTGAGTTATCAGGCCGGCCCTATTATTTACTATCTTTACTCTTAATAAAAGATTAACATCCATAATAATTACAGCATGATAATTAATTATGAAGTTTTATTGTTTAATGCACTTAATCACTGCAAACAGCTCATATGGAGAGGATGCCAGAAAAAAAATGATGGACGGAAGAAAATGAAAGGAATGGGAAAAGAAAGCACAGTCAGGGAGAGACAAAGAAGCATTTTTTTTCTTTTTAAAATATATTTGTTATAGAGTCTTACTACATAACTCAGACTTGTAGTCATCCTCCTGTTTTTCAACCTCCCCAGTGTTGGGATTAGCAGCATGTAGCATCACAGTCAGACTGGGCCTTGGGCTCAGCATGCCTGGGGATGTGGTCAGCGCAGAATATGGTGCCGGGGATGGAACCCCACTCTCTGCACTTACCTAAGCAGGCACTTAGTCCACCGAGCTATCTCGCTGACCCTGAAGAACGGTTTTTAACAACCATTCATTTACCACTATGTGACCCAGACATCACAGCAGCCGCTGACCACAGACACGTGGAAAAATATAGATACAGTGGTCACGTAATTTAAAGTCTATAAAGATATGGGCCCAGGGACAGCATAATAAGCATACATACAAAGGGTCACATCTGCCTTAACTTGTTATCATCAGCCTCAGTGTTTTGCTGTAAGGACAGTGGCTTGAGAAAACAACAAGCTATGATCTTTCATGCAGGGACACTGACAAGTGAAAAAACCAAGACACAAGAAGATACAAAGCAGTCCGGCAACTCTAACTAGGCTAGTGTTATCAGAACCTCAGTGTGTACCTGTATTTGCCATAAGTACTGGATTAGAAATTGTGTGTGTGGCTATCACTAAACTTGTTTATCCAAGAAGCTTGTTTTTGTGTATTTCTTAAGTAGGAGAAAGGGTATAGCTTAAGGTTACTTTATGCTTTCTAGAAAAATAGCACATCAGAATGTTTGCCTGAGTCCTGAATAGCAAGTCCCAGAATCTAGGCATTAAAGTAGCATAGAATAAGTGCAATCATGAATTCTTCCTAAAATTTTTGTTTACTTATTTTCTTTTTCTCTTATTACAGCATCTTGCTACGCAGTTGAGACTCTTAATGATCATCCTGTCTCAGCTTCTACAGCACAGGCATTACAGATGTGATCCATCATGCTGGATCTCTGGGCCAGCGTGGCATCCCTAGGGTTCCTGGGCTGGGAGACCATGAGCTATCAAGGACTGAACTCAGAACCTTGCACTTACTTGGCAGGGGCTTACACTACTGAGCTATTCCCCAGCTATATAATCATACATTTTTTTTTTTTTTTTTTTAGACAGGGTCTTGCTATGCAGTTGAGACTGGCCTTGAGATCACTTTTGTAGCCCAGGCTAGTCTTGAACTCGCAGTGATCCTCCTTCCTCAGCCTCCCAAGTGTTGGGATTACAGGCATGTGCCACCACACCCGGCTATACTCATACATTTCTAATAGAGTATTTATTATATCCCAAGAACTCTTTGAATATTGTGCTTACCATGTGTTCAAGGTATCTTCCTTAAATCTCAATTTTTAAATGAGGAAGTTAGTGATTTGTACCCTATCCAGGGATATATTACAGACTAGTTTCAAACCTAAATAACCAGCTTATTGAACTTATGTTCTTAATTATCTTACTGTTCCAGCTTTGTTTCTCATTTTATTAACTTTTATATGTAAGAAGCAATATACTGTGTAAAACAATTTAGAAGATCTAAAGTAGATTGATATTGTTAATTTATCCTGTTAACACATATTTATTAACTATTAAGTTGCAATTCTAAGGAAAAAAAAACAGAAATAGAGGATGAGCTAGAAAGTACTTCTAGTTCTTCACAGCTTGGTATGCCCCTCTAGGCCTATGCACACAATGTAATTCTATATAATACTTACGAATAACGATAAAATTCTAGAATCATTAGAAAGATTCCTTTTGTTTTCTGCATGTACTCTGTTTTGATTGTTATGTTTTACTCCTCGCTTCTCCCAATGGCATTTGAGAAACAAAGCAAAAAGAAAAAATAAAAGTCCCTTAGCATTCATAAGACTTTATTCACACAAATCTTAGGCGGATGCCCAAAGATACTGTCAAATGCAAAAGTAATACATCTGTTAATGTATTACTGCAAATGGCTGAAGGCCATTTCCAAACATAAAACTCAACCTGCTTGTTTCCTCTACAAAATGTGCCAATTTTCAAAAGTTTCAAAACTCTTAATGACTTTTCCAAGCCTCCTCGAAATCTTTTTGTCAGTATCCATTCAGGAGGAACGACCTATATCCCTTGATAGAACCTAATTTATGCTTCTTGCTGTGTTTTCTTTGAACATTCCTAGATTTAATTATCTGGAATAAATGGTTCCTCTTGAGAAGAAATACTGTTTCTCGGTTTTATTCCAAGTCTATAGACATTTACAGTCACAAACCAACAGAAATGGCAAAATCTTTTATAGACGCAATGCACTAAGAAAATAAATGTTCATGGAGCATGGTGGTAAAGGACCATTTCCTTAGTTTTAATCAGTGATTAGATGCCAAGAACACATAAGAAAGTAGAAAATCAAATGTAATAGCCAATTTCTTGGTGAATGTGTGATTAATATTGTCAGTCAATTGAATCTTGTAAGCAGTTTAGAATGTCGTTAATTACAGTCCACTGGAAAGCAAATTCAATATCAAACACTTTTAAGCAAAAGTAAGTGGGATTTTGTGGAGCTGGCAACTGCAATGTGTTCTAAGCAGTGCTGAGCTACTTCAGACATTAGCATAACTGTTTATGGACTTAGTGATATAATATTTAAAATATATTCTAATATGAGTATTAAATTACATCACAACTGTGTTCACCAGACTCAGGTTGGGAGGCCACATGTGCTATAGAGATAAAAGGATTTGGGCAGTTTAAAAAGCATGAGTGCGTACTATCTGGGGAGAGCCAGCAGTCTCTCACCAAGTGGAAGCTTTGCAAAATGCGTAGATGATAAATTTATCTTTTTAAAGATGTTCTCCTTCTCTATATTTTTTCCAGACTTGACAGTTTTTCATAGATCCGCCTTACCAATACATTTGCCCTTAATAATGAACTCCTTACTCTTTAACATATTTTATATCGCAAAGCAAGAGGGTGCAGTTCCCCTGGGTATCAGCCCACCGAGCGACCAATAATCTGCTGGACTAGTGACTGACAAATTGAGATAGTCTACAAAGTCCAAGTGACATTGGTAATGCCACCTCCAAATAACATTTGAATTTTCCTAGCCATTATTTATATTCACAGACTAACATCCTTTTTGCTTTGTAAATGTGCACTGAGCTTGTGTAGTCAATAATTACTAAAAATAACAGTCATATGTATAGTAATGTGAAGACCATTCGTATTGGAAATCAATCCTCCTCCCAACTCTATTGCAAAGGAAAATATAAAGAATAAAGGACAACTTAACACTTCAGGTCGTTTAGGAAATGGAGAGCCCTACATGTGATGTAGAAATAGTGTCTGAAAACCCATAAGGTCGCTTGAGGGAATTAAGTTAAGAGGGAAATTTTAAAATCTAAATGGAGGAGTGAAATTTATCATCTCTCAAGTTATTTTGCCTCGGTGTTTGAGAACAAAGCCACAGCACTCGCCTCTAGCTGCCTGACCCTAAAAAGCAAACCAGAGTGCTTTACCTTATTCCAGGGAAGGCGAGCAGAAGTGAATGTGGTAGCAATCACAGAAAATCCTAATGGTCACTGTATTCTGTGTCAGCTCCTCTTTATTTCCTTAACAACTTCCTGTATTTGAGGCCGCTGCTTTTTTAAGCATGCCCCTTAAATCCCTGTGGGTCATGTAGTGATGGGCCTAGAGGCAGTATAGCATCACAAAACATCTATAAACAATTAAGACATGGATCAAAGTTCTACAATGTCACTGAGAAAACAATATACCCTTAGCTTTGCTTTATTCAACTGAAAAACTGTATCATTCTGCATTTACAAGACTTGGTGGATTACATGTAAATATAGAATGCAGCCTTTGTCAAATTGAATGAGCTCTCAGCAAGTACAACTTCTCTGCAGTTATACTGCCAAATAAAAGCAAATTTTAAATAATCAGTTCTCTCTTGTTCATGATGCTAGAACTTCAATTCATCATGCATTCATTCATTCATTCATTCACTTTTATACCTACTCAAATAGTTGTAGTTTGTTGTATCACTATATAGGTTATGGTTTGTGTCTTGGTGTGCCCCTAAAACCTCATGCAGTTATAGGGTGTACTTCTAGAGGTAGTGATTAATTCATGATCCAGTGCTGGGATTATGGGTGTGAGTGCTATACCCAGTCTGGGACACGTAGCCTGGATGCAACATAAAGGAGAGAGACTTGCTCTCTGCCTCTGCTGCCACTGTTGCTGCTATTTCTCCTTTTTACTCTTCCTGTTTCTTACTGAATTGTTGCTCTCTGCCATGTAAGCATCTGCCTTGGAGGCAACTGAGTATGGACTGAAACCTCCACAAACTGAACAAACTAGCCTTTCTCTCCAACATTTTGTTGCCAGGTATTTGTTCCTCAGCAACAAAAGTAACTGAGACAGTATATGCAACATGAAAAGGAAACAGCACTAAGTACCAACTTAGACACACCTGCAAACTGAAAAAAGGCAAAACTAGAACGAAACCAAGTGCAGAAAATCTTTCTCAGAACATAATCAAGTCCTGTCCATTTCTCTTCCTCTGGAGAATTTGTAAAGAACTGTGTGACTTAGCAATAGCCTCTAAAACACTTTGGGTGTGAATGAGGGGTTGTAAACCCAAACAGGTAAATACAGATAGGTAGTGACTAATCTAAAGTTAGAAAGAAGAAAAGATGTACGTGGAATAGACCAAACAGTGGGAGTAGAGCAAAAGTAGAATTGACTCTTAGTGAAAGAGAGAAGACAAATAAAGAATTGATCTGTTCTTGTCCCAAATCCCAAAAGTATTCCTATTAAAACCTTCCTAATGCCAACGTATAACATAGGCTTTCTTCTCATATGCTTCCCATGCACCTGTCTTATAAATACATTTATCTTCCCATTTCATATCTAGTGCATAGAATTAATAAGTCAACTTCTATACTAAGCATAAAAGTCAAGCACACATATCATCTAACTAGTGACTTCCTTAAAAGACTTCAATGTGAAAAGACTGTGTATCACTTAGCTTTTATATCCTAAATGTAACTAAAATTTAACTAAATATCACTAGAATTCTTATAAGTGGGAATCAATATTTTCTGGATAGTTTCAGGCTCACTGGCTATGCTAACATAAGAATCTACACTAGTCAGTGTCATAGTACTTGGTCCATATTCTCATGGTTGGGTAGAGAGACCATGAACCTGGAAACCTTTTTGTGTTTTTTGGACTTGGATTACCCCTGGTGAAGGCAGAAGCTGGCTAACGCAACCATGATATGATAAGCTGATCTTGACCATGTATCAAGATTCCAAAATACTCTATTTGACAGTTAAGTACTTATTTTGTAAAGAAAGTTTTATCAAAATAAAGGTAATCAGTGAACATACTGTCTGTGGACTTCTTTGAGAAATTTAATAGCAAAGTTGCATATATTATCAGACATCATATGTTCCACAAAACCTGAAGTATTTACTCCCCATCCCTTACAGAGTTTTCTGAGGCTTACTTATACTAATCAATTCTAATTAGAAGTTCTGCAAATAGCTGGTGAGTATCCCAAGACTGAGAATGCAAGGATTTTGAAGTACATAGCAGCAACCTACATAAATATTTTTGTTTACTAAAATGGTTCTACAGCATGCATCAGCATGCAGTCAGTTCTTAACAGAAATAAATGTGATCCTAGAAGTGTAGTAAGACAGATTTTTTTCCTATAGGGATGAGATTTGAGATATCCAGGTACCAAATTGCTCCACCACTTAGGTAAGTGTCATACAAAATCAAAGAGCCACATTCTCAGCCTCTCCCTAAAATTAGCTAACCAATACCAGATCATATACTAGGGTCTTTATCACTCCTCTTACAGGTATATCGCATAGATCCTCATTCCAGCTGTTCTCTTGGGCTATAATGGAAGACAAATTCAATTTGACTAAAGATTAGGTTTCCTAGTAGAGATTGGATGAACCAGAGTGTCATTTTATTTTCTGTATCCATCATATAGCAAGTATACCAACTGGTCTCTGTATCCAGTTTGTTAATCTCTGTGTAGTACTCTTTACCCTCTGTTTAGAAAATAAAGCATAACCCTTCATTTAAATTTCATTTTATGATTATGGTCAAAGCAGATTTGGCTTAGGACTTCTGTTAATAGTAAAAGTGTATAGTTAAATGTTCTGGTACAACTTGGTTTCACAGTTGAACATGAATGATATAAAATTCATTAATAAATTTATATTAACATTAATTTCATGTGGATACAATAAAAATTTACACCAGTTATTAGTTTATTCATGCTTCCTGAATAGCACTTATATTACAGATAGCAGAAATTAGTTTCTTCAGCTACAAAACATTTAAACCTAGATGGCTTTATTTTCCAGCTAAGGTTGCTAAATAATGACACATTTCCTCGGTAGGTTAACTGTCAGTTTTTACTGATATGAAGTATTAAACAGAAAGTCTAGTTGTTGCTCAGGGTCACAACACATAGAAAAACAAATACTAAATTTTCAGTATTTAAATGTTATGAAGATTACCCAATATTATGGCTTACGGAATATGTATTTTAACACACTTAGATAGGAACACTTGATTGGGTATCTTGATTTTTGTTTACATATTGAAGCTGGAAAAAGATGTAATATAGTGATCTTCATTTTCTGGAAATCATAACATCAAGAGTCCAAACAGTGGAAAAAAAAATGTAATAGTATTGGGTAATAAACAATTACACGCATGTTTTTATCTCTCTTTTGCTTTGCTTTTGATTTTAGTCTCATTGCACTTTTTCCTCTTTTGCACTGTCCTCTCTTCCCTACTTTTGCCTCTGAGAATAAGCCTACTATTGGTTCTTAATGTCACTGCACAACCCTGAGGCTAATATACTGATGTCAACAGAAATCTGGGCAGAATCTGTGTGGTCCAGAAGCATGATCTTGGCAGCTGCGTCTACAATGGCTCTCACTGATATCTGAATATGTAACTGAAAAATGTTTTAGTGTTAACGAGTTCTGCCTTTGGTGTTTAAGATGCTCCTGTATTTCTTCTCATATGAGGCGGGGAGTCAGAATGCATGCCTACTGCAGGAGCATGTTTGCATACAGTGTCCTCATCTTAATACAAAGTAAAATACTGGGTTTTATGGTGAGGGTAAAAATGACAGCAAGTATGGATAGTGCCTTTATGATTACTAGTGAGCTAGGAACTATAATTTTATATCCTTTACAGTAAAATACTAAATTAAATGATAGTATAAGGTGCAAATGCAACAAAAATTAGAATATTTCTGTATAGAAGATTATGGTATAAAATAATACCTTGTAGGAAATAGATAGATAGATAGATAGATAGGCAGACAGACAGACAGACAGATAATAGTTTCCAGAAATTCAGTTTGGCTGTAAAGGCCTTACTACCTGAAGACTCCATTTTTTCTCTTCCCTATCTCTGCATTTGTTTAGGGGGTGCAAGGTCATGGGTTTGCTTGACTACAAGCTCATGTGAGCTGACCACATGACGTGGTGTCCTAGTTACTTTTCTCTCATTGCTAGGACAAATACCCAACACCCAAAACAAAGGAACGAAAGGTTTATTTAGCTCACACTTACTGGAGGTTTCAGTCCATATTCGGCCAGCTCCAAGGCTGAGTGGCACATGGCAGAGAGCAGCAGTTCATGGAGGCAGAACAGCAACAATGCGGACAGAGGCAACGGAATAAGCAGGGGAGCAGAGAGCAACAGTGTGAGTCTGTCTCTCCCTATATTGCATTCAGGCTGTCTGCCTCAGCCTATCTGCCTTAGGCTACACCCATAATCCCAGAAGTAGTCAGACCCATAGACCCATCAGTGCTAAAACACATAATCCCAGAGATCACGAGTCAAGTCTCAAACTCTAGAAGTCCCTGCCCCATGATTGCATGAGGCTTTGTGGGGACAACTAGACATAAACCATAACACATGGTTAGCAGTGGCATCAACAAAATATCTCCTGTCCTCTAGCACAGCAAGCAAAATGTCAGGATCAAACTGAGTAATAACCAAGACTTCTTGTTCCCTGATCTGATTGTTAAATCTAGAAAAAAGAAAGCAACGTCTTCTGAGGGATGACATTGGGAATGTGAGTCACCAGGAAAAAGGAGAAAGAAGGAGGGGTCCAATGGCTGTTCCCATTTCTTATTCAACTGCTTATCAAATAGGACAGGAGTCTAAAAAGGACCCAAAAAGGTCATATAGCTGCTTAAAAGCAAAAGTTTAATTTAGCTCAATATCTCTATCTTTGGTTTTAATGTTCTTACCCTGAACATTTTCAAGAGATCACAAATAAAGTGATTTCTGAAAACAGTCCTAAATTAATAATTATTTAAATTCAATCAACTATTTAATTGCTATATATGTTAATCTGTCACTTGCCAAAATACGTAGTAGCCAATTTAGAAGATTAGGAATAGAGATTAAATGATATAATTTATGTAAAGCTTCAATTATAATGCCTGGCACAGGATGGAAGTCTTCAATTAATAGTCCTTGATGTTGACAATGATGATACAGTTATCACCAGATGAAGAGATGTATCATAATTAAGACCTCTCAGAATTTACACTGAAGTGAAATTTAATGTGAGGCTGAGAATTTTTCCAGACTTTCAGAGTTAATCATATTATTCTGATTAAAATGCTGAAAATGTAGATTTCTAGTATTTTCAATGCAAAGATACATTTATCTTGGTGGAAGACAAATAATCATGTGAAATTTAAATGTGCAAGGAGGAATTTAATAGCATGACAGAGGTCCGAGTGAAAAGAGATTCATGCTGTCTACATATTATAGAAATATGATTTGCATCCTGTACTCTGTTGGAATTCCGTGATGCCCTCCTTCACAATTTCCACATAGGGAAGTATTTTTCAGTTTGTGAAGGTCTTTATAAAGGGCAACTTGTGGCAAGATATGCCTTTACTAGCTCATATAGAAGTAACATATTTTTTGGATTTTGATCCCAGAACACAAACTATATCTCATTAAATGCCACTCATATACATATCAAAATAGCATGCTAGGCATTATAGATACTTAAATAAACATCACTGCTAATGAAAATAAACTTATGGATTTACAATGGTTTTAGTAAAAGTACAGAATACTTGCCCTACTAGATGAAGAAAGAAAATTCTCATTAGAAATTCCCTCTTTCTGTTTCTTCTGTAACCTATATGGTGCCTTTTGTTTTCTCTGCTCATTGACAGATATAGTATTGTGTTAAAAAATAAAATTATTTTACATTAATGTAGTAAAATTGCCAAATTGCCATGCCAGACCCACCCCAGGAGTGCACTGAAATAGCAATTGTGACTGGGCTTGCTGATGCGTGCCTGTAATCCAGGCTCTTAGAAGGCCATAAACAGGCAGATCACCACTAGTCTGATCTAGTAGCGAGACCCTGAACACCCTGCAGACCCTTCTGTAAAATACACAAAAAAGAAAGAAGAAAGAAAGAAAGAAAGAAAGAAGGAAGGAAAGAAAAGGAAATAAAAAGATAAAATGCAGTAAAATCAAGACTTTGTTCACTTATATTAATATATTCAGAAAACCTATTGGGAAACAACATAGTTTACATTTCACTTGAATAAATTCATTCCAGGTTTTGTTTTGTAATTCCAAAACCAGCCGCATTATCAATTCCATCAGTGTTTGATATAGCAAAATTCATCTGCTGCTGTAAGATGTACTGCTGTGATTGGTTCCCCAAGAATGGATGCATGCTGACATTTAACTGCCATGACAAATTGAACAGGTGAGATCTCTAAGAGATAATTAAGTCATAAGAGCTTCAGCTCCATGAGCATATTCACTACCAGCAAGGGAAAGAGAGGTGATCATATTAGCAGAGGTTTGCTTGTGAAAGTGAACTCGCTTTGCTGTGTCCTCTTTCTCCTACCTTTTGATGTTATAGGCAGTCTTTGTCTCTCTGCCTCATTATGTGATGTGACTAGAATGTACTCAATGACTGTAGCCACTAGATCACAGATTTCCAAGACAACAGAACCACAAAACACTTAAACATGTATTGTTTATAGTTTCCCATAGGTGAAGAATGGAATGGCGCTTAGACACACTCCAGTCTCTGAGGATCAATAAATCAAACATCATAGATGATAAAAGCAAAGGGTGCTGGCAGTGAGGCTTCAGGCTGGTTTTGTTTCTGTCATCCTTTTAAGTTCAAAGCAGGCAAAACAAGGGCTGGCTTTGAAATCAGATCACTCTGCAAAGAATTCCTTCCGAGTGTAGCAAGCTCTGTGACTTGCAAAAATTCACCTGATAATTTCTGATTTGTTATGTTTACAAAAGTGCATTGGAAATAATATCAATGTTTATTTGATGGTTTTTTGTTAGAATCTGCAGAAATGCTTGGAAGAATAAAATAACTGATTCTGGATCAGGTAGAAATAGTTATGTTCCATTTTACATTATATCCCACTATGTTGCATAAAGTTACTAACTAATATAAAGCATGTTAGGATCAGTAAGTAGATCATATACTTTTTATAGTCTACATGTTTCCTAGCAAAATGTAGTTGACAAAAAGTAATTGACTAAATTTATTTGTCATTAATCCTTTGAATTATGAATGATAACCAATACAAATGTGTTCAAATATAACTTATTTCATTTACCTTAGAAATAGATAGAGAGAGCTATTATGGAAGCCTAATAATAAATAAGAACTCCTTGTTGAGGTAGATAACCCAAACTACACTGATGATACAGAAAGTTATAAAGATCATATACCTGATAGAAAATATATGTATATAATGCATATCTTTAGAGAAAGACACAGGATACTTATTACTTTAGAAAGTTTATTCTACCCAGAGCAGCGTCGGAAGTAGTATTTTAGTTTGTTTTATAATCACAGCAATTCTAGGAGAGTACAGGAAGGAGTGTGCTGGGTTTTGTTGTTGTTGTTGTTGTTGTTTGTGTGTTTGTTTTTGGTATTTGGTACAGAATCTCACTGTGCAGCTTGGACTCAGAGGTAGCCTCCTGCTTTCAGCCTCCCCAGTGCTGGGATTATAGGCATGTGCCTGGTCTTTGTGCCAGGCTCAGTGCATCCAGGGGCATGGTTGGTACAGCATGTCTTGCTGAGAATCCAACTGTGGTCCCTGAGCTTGCCTAAGAAAGCATTTAGTTTGCTGAGATATCTCGCTAGCCCAATACATTTTCTTTTTTTATAGAAAGGAAATTTTCAAGTAGAGATGAAATAAACAGCTTTCCCAAGGTTACAGTTTTTAAGCCCCAGTGTCAGAATTTGAAACAAGAGAAGATCATCAGTTTCTGCTGTACAAACTATTGTATATAATTTAATGTTTTCATTTGGATGCCATCATCATTCTCCTAAAACATAGAATATAATTCATCACCTAATATTTGTGATAAATATATTGAAGTTACCATAAATGCCACTGATAGAAAATATCCTTCTAGTACTAAGACAACAGAACCAACTTCACCCACAAATCTTATTCCAAGAACATGTCTATGCATTGTTTTTTCTAGATGTTTAAGCAACTCTTACTGCATTTCACTACAAGATCCAGCTAAGAAATCATTCAAAATCATTTAAATCTGTTCAATAGTGAGGCTATGCTATATGAAATAACTTCTTCAGTGAACCCCTAGTTGTTGACTTTATTTCGTATATAAAGTAAACATCATTATGGACAGGATATTTTATTTTCTCATTTCATTTACTTTCCATGTATAAGAAAATTATAAATGCCTAGTGTTTGGCATTTATTTATCACAGCTCTGCTTCAAAAAGTCAGTGAGCTAAAAGGCTTCTTTTTTGGGCGGCGTGGATCAAACTCAGGACCTTGTATTTGCCAGGCAATCGCTTATGCTGCTGAGCTATCTCTCTGGCTCCCCCCCATGCAGTGTATGGCTCCATAATTCTCAGTATGTTAATTGAAGCCCTGTCAAGCTTAACAAAGGTACCACTGACCATTCATTTGACAAAGGCAAAGAAGCTGCAACACTTTGCAGACCTTTGGGCTCACATCCTGGATACCCCTGATCCCGGATGACAAATGGCAGTTTGGCTCTGCAGGAACATAGAAGTTGGAAGCTTTTCTTCCCATC
Organism: Myocastor coypus; assembly: GCA_004027025.1. Lineage (NCBI taxonomy): Eukaryota > Metazoa > Chordata > Mammalia > Rodentia > Myocastoridae > Myocastor > Myocastor coypus. The sequence continues at coordinate 31,988 of PVJA010003094.1, forward strand.
CTAGCCATTTGGATCTCAGTTCTGTACATATGTCCATACTCCTTACAATAGTATCAGAATTTTTCATAGATAAGCTTCTTCCTCACCTTGTGAAGCATCTTCTGACAAACTTCTTCCTCAAGTGTTTTATCTTCAACTCTGCGAAATGTCTTTGCTTATTCTTAAGAGTTTCTGGGCCAACAGGAACCTTTTTTTTTTTTCTTTTTGTTTTTTTTCTTCTATACTCTCCATTGTTCCTGCCAGATAAGTGTAACTATCTCCTTCTTAAAATGCTTTTTACTTACTTATGGAAAAAAAATGTTCAAAATCTTTTGTTCAATTTTGCAAAATACATATCATAGCATGATCGCTCGTAGGGTCACTCGTGATTTGCAAAGGCAAATCCACTCTACTTGCTTCTGTTTATTACATGTCATGAAAAAGGCCACTCATTCATTATCTGTTCAACATAGTTGATGCCTAGGTTTTCATTTTTTGCCTATTGTGAATTGTACAATATGAGAAGTTTTCTGACATACAGTGATTTTATTTCCTTTGGTTGTACACGCATGGGAGTAGTAGCTCTTGGTCATTTGGCAATATCATTTTAATATTTGAGAAAACTATACTTATTTCCATAATGACTATAATAATACTGATTATCATCTACAGTGTGAAAGGGGTTAGTTTTCCCCACAACCTCACTAGCAAGAGCTACCTGCATTCTCTTTAGTAATAACTATTCTTGCTGAATTGAGATGACTCATACTGATAGTTTTGCTTCGCATTTCTCTCATGGTTGAGCGTGTTTTCACACACCTCTGGGGCTTTTGTAAGTCTTAGAAAAAAGCCTTTTAGGTCCAGTGTCAATTTCTCACTCTTTTGGTGAGTTTGTTTCTTGAACTGTTGCAAATGTTTTTTCTTTCTTTCTCTCTCTTTTTCCTGTAGCATGTCTTCCTTTCCTTTACAGGAGAACAGCTTGACAGGAAAGCTAGCGTAGCTATTCGTGAGAGGAAGTTCTTTACCCCAGACCTCTGTGACAAAGGTCTTGAGAAGTCTTTTCTTCTGAGGCCCAAGATTCTTTCTTCTTCTTGGAGAACGTTCCGACCATGTATAGCAGTGATTACTTTCCCTCTGTACTTGCTAAAGCCAATACAGGACTTTTCTCTGATCTTTTCTGTGGGAACAGGAGGTAGTAAAGGTTGAACTCAGCTTTACTGCTGAGCTATATTTCCGGCCTTTTTAAATTTTTTAATTTGTTACAATGTCTCTTCCATCTCTAAATTATCCAGGTTGGACTCCAATTTTGATTCTCCTTCCTTAGCACACTAGGGTGTTGAGGTTACAGTCGCACATCACTGCTTGCCGGTTTTGCTGAATGTCTTTGTAGTCCTTACTACATGCAGGACAAAATCCACTGAAGTTCCAACATGTCTTCACCATTGGCCTTGGGTATGTGACTCTCCCTTTGCTTAAATTTCTTATTCCCAACAATTTCATTCATGTGTTATTGTGTCTTTGGGGTAGCTCTACTCTTAACCTGTGCAGCTGTATCAAATTATATCTAACAACAAATTGTATCCAACTTGTCATTAGCAACCCCATGTCATCTGTGTTGCAGACTTTTTCTAAAGTATTCAGTGCATCTATATGCCTCCTTTCTAAGCAATCGTGACATTGGTCCATCATTTCTGACATGTGGCTCCTTTTCTATCACACTTTATGCTTATTTATCCTGTAACTTATATGTTCCACCAGAATACACCCACTCAGAAAATGGGGGTTGATATTAATTCATCTTCTCAATTTCTAAATCAGCAAATACTATTTTCATAATAATTATGTTCTAAATTAGTGAAAGAAAGTATAATCATTGCTTTGAACTCTTTACAGGGAACTGTGTCCTATTTTTTTTTAAGTGATGCAAAAGATATTCTAGCCCCATTCATTTTGATTCTAGGTTCTCTAACTAAAATTAATTATATTTCAATATTTTCATTATTTATTCATAAATACACTTATCACATTTAATTAGCTTTTGCTTATATACTTTAAGGACATATGGAATTAGAAATAGAGTATTTAACATGGCACATATATGTCTGTATGTTCTACTAAATGGACTGCAAATTGTGTTCCAAAAAATGTTAGTGGGCTGGGCACACAGCTCAGAAGGTTAAAGTTCCTGCTTACGTAGACACAGGGGCCTGGGGTTCAACCCCCTGCCTGCTGTGATGGCCCTGACGAGATGTGAATGAAACTGTACATGGTGGTACATACCTGTAATCCTAGTGCTTGAAGGGGGGAGGGCTGTTCAAAACAGGAGGATCACTATGAGTCTAATCTCTGTAGTGAGACCCTGCAGAACTTGTATTAAGTACATTAAAAATGTTAGCATACAAGAAAATATAATTGGATCACAGAAGAAAAGATGTATTAGAAGAACTTTTATTGTTGGAAGTCATGTGGCCATTGTTACATATCTTAGTAGATCAGAAAGATAAGGAGCCCTAATTCTTCAGGACCTGGGGTTCAAGAGAACAAACCTATTTGACAAACAGGTCTCTGGAAAGGCTCAGGAATTGGTCACATATATATAGGAGCAAAACTTTGCATGCATACCTAAAGAATTTAAAACCACTCTTCATGGAAACTTTTCTCTTGTGTTGTCTTTCAAAGTCGTTGGTGTGCATATACGTTACTGAAAAAAATTGTTACATTTGTCTGCTTATTTTAACTTAGAAAGACCAGCGGGTTGGGCCAGGGAGACAGCTCAGCGGCATAAGCACTAAGCACCGCCTGGCAAGTGCAAGGTCCTGAGTGTTTGCTTCTCAGTACAGGCAAATAGATAGATAGATAGATAGATAGATAGATAGATAGATAGATAGATAGATAGAGAAAAGAAGATAAAGAGGAAAGAAAGAAAGAAAGAAAGAAAGAAAGAAAGAAAGAAAGAAAGAAAGAAAGAAAGAGAAAGAAAGGAAATAAAGGGAAAAAGGAAGACCACTGGATCTGTATATAGTGGACTTCATATTACATCTTTCAGTACCTATAATTCTCTCATCATTCTGTTAAATTTCCCTTTTTGCATTATTAATGTTTTCTGCACAAAATGATATAAGATATTATATTCCAATGTACTTTGGAAAGTAGATGAAGATGTCTTCAAAAGTGAAATGCAGTTTTACGGGTTAGTTTCTTCTTCTTTTTGCCTGACACACAATTCTGTGTGTGTAGATTGATCTGAGCTCTAGTAAGGACAGCCCAATGTCACCTAAACCTCACTTTTTCTCATAAAATATGTTCAAATTATTTATTCATAAACCTTTTATGAATATACTTATGTTACTGAAACCTAGGTGTGTCCTTTTCAAAAGCATTAAATATCAATCTTTCACTATCAATTTACTTATAAAATATTTTTCCATCAATAAATAATGCAGAGCTGGACAGATAGCTCGCTGAATTAAAGCACCCGCTTAGACAGACGCAGAGGGGGGGGGGGGGTGTAGGGGGTGCTGGAGGGGCTTGACCCTTGGCCTGTGGTGCTGGCCCCACCTCCAGGGCATACTGGGACTGCTGTTGAAACTGGGTGTGGTGGCATGCATCTATAATTCCAGAGCTTGGGAGACTGAAAACAGGAAGGATCATCACAAGTCCAATCTGTGTGGTAAGTCCTTGTAAATCGTGTACTAAATACATTTAAGAAAGGATAGAAAGAAAGAGAGAAAGAAAGAAAGAAAGAAAGAAAGAAAGAAAGAAAGAAAGAAAGAAAGAAAGAAAGAAAGAAAGAAAGAAGTACATAAGTACGTAACTACATAAATAAATGAAGCAACCCAAGGCATCCTCCTATCAGACTCTCGGTCCTCTGTGCTTGCAAATGCCTTTGAACTTAGCCGCTGTGGGATGCTCTTCCCCTTCTCTGACTAACTGAGCTCTTCTAAACAGTTGTTTCTGCTCAGATCTGCTAAGTTCCCCTTTCTTATTCCTGAATGTGTGTATGTCCCTGCTTTGCTTAAATCAGTTTCAAAAAGAAAATCTGAAACATTCCTTGCCCCACAATTATGACTCCATTCCTTGTTAGGAAACTATTTTCAAATTCATTTAAGAGTTAACCTCACACTTCCGCTGCCACAATCCTACCCCCACAATATTGCCCAGGCATAATTAAAATAGAAAATCAACTCACAGATAATGAATTACTTTAATTGCAAATTAATATACTTTGGATTATAATGTTCCTATTATATGCTAATTATTTAAATTTCCTGAAATTTAGCAAAAGTTATCTCTGGCAGAATCATCAATGAGATAATTTTATTTCCAAATCCAATTATTTGCAACAAATAAGTAATCAATGGCATTGATTTCTACAACATATTTTTGAGAAATAAGGCATATTGCAACATTATAATAATCTTTCCAGTTTCTTACAGTGCATAAAGGTTACCTCAAATTTAGTCCTTAGGCGACATCATTATTCTAGATCAGACTGGTGGCGATCCTCTGCCTGTTTATAGCCTCCCAAGATCTACAGGTGCGCGTCACTATGTCCAATCTAAATCCCTGTCTCAATGTGCCCTAGGGGAAGGGCTGGCAGGTCCAGGGACTGAAACCCTGGCTCCTGTGCCTGCTTGCAGGCATTTTAATGCACGGAGCTCTTTGGCCAGCCCTGATACTATCATTCTTAAACTTTTACTTATGTGTATTCCCAGACATATTTCCTGAAACCCACATTTGGTGACAGTAAATATTCGTAGTGGTCCTGTTCAGTTTCTCCCTAAGCTTTTATCTCTAGTCCTCAATTGAAGCTGTACTTTTACTGAAGAGCCGCCTGTCTCGAAATTCTTCTTACCTGGTTGACTTCTTTGTTTCTCTGTTCTACCTATAAAGTCCTGGTATGAGGATAGTGTTTCTCTGACTTTCTAAGAATTATCACGGGGTCCAAGAGCCATTTAGAAGACCGTGCTTTTTCACTTATTTTTCATTAAATGTTGCGGCTTTGATTTTAAATGTATAATTATCCTCCTTGTTGAATTTACTTAATTTCTACCTCAGTATGACCTTCTAGTCACTCCATTTTTTTAGTTTATGCTTGAAGCCTGGCTTATTGACTGTTTTCATAAAAATATTTGCATCAACATCCTTCATAATTTTATTATCAACCATGATGTCTTTCAAACCTGAGTCTTAACTCCTCGGTCTCCTTCAATGTTCTTTTTATTCTTTCGTATACCTCAGCCACTCAGATCATACCTGTGCCTTATAATTAACAATATTCATTATTGCTTAGAAACTCAATTAACATAGCCTATTCAATACTTACATCGGTATCTCTAAAGCCTGTTTTTCTATTATGATTATTTCAAAAATATTACTTCTCCTTTGGAACAGCTTCATTCTCTCTCTCTCTCTCTCCCTCTCTCTCTCTCTCTCTCTCTCTCTCTGTTTCTTTCTCTCTTGGCTACTGTCTAAGTTAGGGAAGCATCTCCAACATGCCATAAATTTGACCTTTTCTAGCTTGAAATGCCTGCTTCATATTTTGTGTCTCAGCTGAAACTAGAACAAGTAGAAACAGCAACCAGGCAGGGCCCCGGGTAACAGGGTCACTGTAAGTGGCAGCTTTTCTTTCAGCTGTTTTCAGTTGCCTTGGAAAAGAGAACACCACCAGCAGCCTCTAGAGGACCGGTCCTAATGTACAGACAGACATTCAAATACCTGGTTTTGCTTATTTTGCAAACAGAAACCCTTGACGTGTACAAAAAGTATGCTATGAACCTAAAACTTGTCAAAAACAAGTTAAACTTTATTTAAAAAACAGTAAAATGTGAAAGTACACAGGGAAAATATGCCTCACAAAATATCAAGAAACGACAAAAGCTTGCATCAGAAAAGGAATAGTAATCATATCATACTCCAGTAAACCTCTGGCGAACTGTATCCAATCCTACATTTTTAAAGTTTCCAACATTTCACCCCATGCCTCCTTTTCTTGTGTTACTGGTTTAAATTCCATGCTGTTATTTTAAGTCCTCTCATGTATGAACTATAGCTCCCTTATTGCTTTCTCCAGAAAACTTGCTTTCCCCTCACCCTTACCACCCCACATTCCCAGATGACTGTCCAAGGTTTCTTTCTTGAACTCAGTGCTTTTTCTTTTCTACCTTTTTTAAGATCATTGCTTTTTTTCCCCCTACTTTTCAGGGAAAGTAAATATCCAGCAACAGTAATTATTCCACAAGTAACGATCATCATCTTCATACTTTCTGTTATTATAAAAAACGGTCTAGGTTCAAAATTATTTTTAAGATGTTATTCTATGCCTGGGAAGCACAAGGTCCTAAGTTCAATCCCTTTTACTGAAAAAAAAAAAAAAAAAGAAAAGAAAAGAAGCAAAATGTTAATCTAAAAGTGCTTATACACGGAGAGGATCCTCCTTGTTCATGTACTTAAGTCTAGTCTCTTACTTTTGATATCTAGCATCAAAGTTCATAAAACTGTCTTATGCAATTCATGATTCATGACCCAGAGCATAAAAGGAGAAAGGAAAGTATTTTTCAATGAAAGATTTCATGACCTATATAATTGCACTTATTCATAGTAGATTATTTTTCTATATTTAGGAGAGGTTCTACAGGGTCTACAGGGTCTCACTACTAGATCAGACTCATAGTGATTCTCCTATTTTCAGTCTCCAAAACTCTGAGATTATAGCTGAAGGCCACCATGGCCAGTCTCAATTGCCATGTCAGCACGCCCACAGGTTGCGACAGCATGGAGCATCGGTGATCCAAATCCAGCCACTGCCCTCTGCCTAAGGAGGTGCTTTAATCTGCTGAGCTATCAGGTTGGTCCCAAAGTAGAAACGTTTTTGAGCCCTACTGTGAGTAAGGACATATTCAACAAATATTTGCAATTTGAAAGAATAAACTCAGTAAAAAGGAAATATAGAATAAAATTCTTGAAAATTTTAAAAAATATAACAGTATTTGGATAACCCAAAAATATTTCTATAACCTGAGACTACATGCATGAATATACCCCAGATGAAGAAGAACCTATCAGTGCTCTGCACTGTAGTAATTTATTGTATTTGTTAAAAGATTTTATGTTTTAAATTTTTTCTTATATAAAAACATGAGAAGAATCTACTCCAAGTTTATATATTCTACACATTTCAGATTGAAATGTAAGTACATGTCATCTTATAATAACCTCCTGGTCCTCATTAAGTCCCCAGCTATAGATACAGTTTAATACAAAAATAATGAAAGTACCATAAGTAGCATGTTTTTCTTAATATAAACTATTAGAACATAAACTAAGAATAATTTAAGTGAATAAAATATTTCAAAACTAAAAGTGGAAGTTTCTTAAAAGATGCATACATAAAATGTAAACATAAACAATAATATTGATACCTCCCCAAAAATTGTTGTATCAAATCAATAGCATATTTTTTTTCACTTAAACACTGGCTAATCCTGAAAAGTTGCTCATACTTTTTTGGGGAGAAAGGTGAGGATCTACAGGGTGTTCAGGGTCTCACTACAAGATCAGATTCCTAGTGATCCGCCTGTGCACAGTCTCCCAAGAGCTGGGATTGCAGCACACACCACCGAGCCTGGTCTCAGTTGTCATCTCAGAGCACCACAAGGGCCAGCACGACATGCCGGGGATCAAACCCTGGCAGTGTCTACCTAAGCAGGTGCTTTAATCCACTGAGCTATTTGGCCAGCTTTTATGGCATCATCTTAAGCCATTATGATATCTAACTCTTAAAATTACTGGCATATAAAAGATCCCAGTTATTTCATCTAGCCTTATGTTTTCAAGTTTTTGTATACAACTACCTTCAATACTGTATGCTCTTCTCTTACATGAAAAACTACATATATGTAAATATGTAAAAGAGAGAGAGACAGAGACAGGGAGAAAAATTAAAGACAGATAAAGAGAAAGGGAGAAGCCCAAATAATTGCCCCAAGTGCCTATTTGGCTGTTTACAAAGTATTTTAACATATGTGCTAAGTTGTTTAGTTTATACAAGTTGCTCTTAGTTCACTGAAAAGATAGTTTCATGCTATTCTCTCTTTCCTGTTGTTAGGGAGGATCTGTTGTATCTATGTCTTCTAATCTGAGTAATAACTTTGAAGATAAAGTCATTAAAGTCATAAATATTCACTGGTCTTATTCTCATGCAATTTTGTTATGACATTTTGTTTGACTTTTTCATAAAATACAAAATACCAGAGGTAAATATAATTTCCAGCAGAATCCTAAATTATATATCTCCCAAGTACATACACCATACCTTTCTTCAAATTGATTGTAAACATTCTACAAATACAGAAAGGTAATCTGAAAATGGAATTATTCAAATCTTGAAATTACTCCCATTCTTTGTTTTTAAATGAAACACTTCAATAGTATACTGAAGAAACTAAAATATATGGGTGGATACTGACCAGCTAAGGCTAGGATCCTTTTACCAGATGTATCGCCATGTAAAAGGGATTTCCTGTTGGGCGTGGTGGCTCATGCCTGTAATCCCAGCACTCGGGAGGCTGAGGCAGGAGGATCAGTGTGAGTTCAAGACCAGCCAGGGCTACAAAAGTGAGCTCAAGGCCAGCCTGAACTACATAGCTAAGACCTTGTCTCGAAAAGACAAAAATAAATAAATAAATAAATAAATAAATAAATAAGTAAAAGAAATTTCCTGAGTAATACTAAAAGTGTTACCTGAAGAAAAGGAGCAATTGAGCAGGTTCCTGTGAATACTTCAAGTGACTGATGTATCTCCAGAAAAAAGGTGAAAAGCATTAGAAAAAGAAGAAGAAGCTCAAGAAAAATTTCCATCTCAATTTCAACAAAAAAATCTCATGTATAAGCTCAAGGCTTCGTAATATTTTTAAAATTGCTCCATTAAAGTCCTGGTTTCAAATAACTCTATGGCAGCTGAGATGCAGAAACAGAAGAGGGAATGGAATTAAAAGAAGTTTCACGAAGCAGCTTTAGAAGAACCGCAGAACAAAAGCTAAATGGCATCATCAAAGACAGACACCTTCAAAAATCCACCTTTCCTAACTGCTCCCCGTGGTCGTTTACTGGGGGCTTTTTCTCATAATAAAGGTCACTCACTGGATCGGGAGTGTAAATCAACAGGGACCCGAGAGTAGGCTGTGTTCTTGTGTCTGTGCATGTCTAAGCTCATCCAAGGACACTCACTAACTAGACCTGCTCCTCTATTATCAGGCTATTTCACTATCAAGTGATTTGCCTGCTTGATTATATTGATTCTGTATCTTAGCAGCAGGTAGAGAGAATCAATGCGAAAAGGTCAGTGTGTCAAGGGAAAAACTGCAAATCTTAGACCAATTGTTGTGGGGATGAAAAATACTCAAAGTCAATGACACTGACAAACTGAAGCTGGTAGAGCTTTTTCCTTCCCTTTTCAGTCCTGGCAACTGCATGTTAATTACTGACTTACTTCTCTAATATATTGCTACTTAGATGCTCATTTAACAACTCCATAAATCTTTTTTCTACCCACTAATCTAATAGTTTCCTCTTTATTCTGTTTTATTCCTCCTCACTACACAATTTTTATTTACATAAAAGCACATTTCAGCTTTTTTCTTATAAAAATTTTACCTTGAAGTTTTACCCTTAATCAAATATCAAACCATGTAGGGCTAGCGAGATGGCTCAGCTGTCTAAAACACCTGCTTAGGCAAGCTTAGGCAATTGCAGGGACTGCGGTTCAATCCCCAGCATCACATGCTGTGCCAGCTGTAGCCCCAGGGCAGGCTGAGCTGGCCACAACATAAATAAATAAATAAATAAATAAATAAATAAATAAATAAGTATTTTTTTAAAAAAACAGGTAAAACCATGTAAGCAAAATGTCTTTAGTTTTGTGCAAAACATGATACTCTTAGCCATATACCACCAGTGTATTCTCCAAATAATGAAATGAAAATGTGTGTAAGCCAAAGTATGAGCAAATGACATGTTCAAAAGTTTAACTGATCAAACTTTGACGTAAGGAATATTTTGATAGTAGTTAGCTGAAGTGAAGATGCATCCAAGAGAAAATTAAGCAGCAACATGCAAGCAATAGTTGTAACTTCCATTACCTACTCTTAGCCCACAAAAAAGTATCAGGGTAAGGGATGTTAGAACCAAGGGTACATTGCCTCTAGGGAAAATCTGAAATTAACCCTTGTTGTAGTACTGAGCCAAAAGTAGACCAGGACTTCTAGATACTGAAACTCATCCTTGACATAGCTCACACCTGGGTCATTAAGGTTAGGTATGTCCAAATGCCAACCAGTTGCTGAAAGTCTTATCCTACCCATGGCTATAGTTTTCATTCTAAGAAGCCAACATTCATAAACATTAGAAGGCTCCAAAAAGTCATGGCCAAGGGGAAAAGCAACAAATAGAATCAGATGCAGATTTGGCTCACACATGAAACTACAAAACAGAAGCATTAATTTAAATTTTTGCTTTGAAAATAGTGATTAATATGCTAAACTTGATCAAAGAATTAGAGAACATGAAAACAAATTCTGCAGACATGGAAAATATAAAAACTGAAATTATGAGAAACTCAGTAGGGTAGATTAGAGTTTGTAAAACTAAGTTTATGGATGAAATTTCACCTACCTGCTTTGATAATTTTCTTTTTTTTTCAGTCTTTTTGAGACAAGTTTTTGTTATGCAGTTCTGGCTGGCTTTGAGCTCACTTTCGTAGCCCAGGCTGGTTTTGAACTCACACCAATACTCCAGCCTCAGCCTTGCAAGTGCTGGGTTTACAGAGTGTGCCATCACGCCAGCTGTGTTTTGATAATTTCTTCTTCAAATATAATTATGTATATTTGGTGGCATTGTGGCAAAAGATGTATGGATTTAAACTTTGAATTTGTCTAATTGTGATGAATTCTATAAGTCTTACAAAGAAGACAATACTTGTAATCCACCTTGAACATACAGTGTCATGTGAGCAAGGCAAAGAATATCTGATTGGAGTAGATATCCCAAGAGAAAAATTTCAGAATGAAGCATTAAAAATACTTAAAAACAGAAAGCAACTGTAGAGCATAAGGCAGAATGTGATCCTGGCACTTGTCTAACTGGTGTGTAATTGTAATGAAGACAGAAATCACCATCGCAAAAGTATTGAAATGTGATGACACATATGCCAGAGATGTAAGAGTTATTATTAATGTCAAGCAAGGAGCACAAAAGACAACAATCTAAGCATATGAAACACAAGGAGAAAACACCAAAAATGAAATTCAGCTGGTAGGAAGCCAAGGAATCGGACATGTTTGGTTTGAAAAACTCAGCAATAATAAAATAAATCACTCTGGGCTAGCTAAATAGCTCCATGGATTAAAGCACCTGCAAGCAGTTGCAGAGTGCCAGCGCTGCCCCTGGGGCACTCTGAGACAGCCAATGAGACTGGGCACGGTGGTGCGTACCTGTAATTCCAGTTCTTGGGAGGCTGAACATAGGTGAATCACTAAGAGTCCAGTCTAGTAGTGAGACCCGATAGACACCTCCTTAATATACAAAATAAGTAAATAAAACTAAAATAAAATTAATCACTCTGAATTCAAAACCTGAACACCAAAGGTCAATGAATGCAATATGTCTGAAAGAAAAATCACTGTAGGAGCATAGTCTATATCCACATATTGCAAAGTGAAAAATAAAAATAAACATCAGGAACTAAAGTAAAATTGAAAGAATTCATCTACACCAGGCTTATGTTAGAAATAATTACAAAAAGTAGGTAATTCTCCAGCTTTGAGAAGATCTGATGACAAACAAAAGCACCAAAATGCAATAAAGAATAAAAAAGGAAAGAAAAATATGTGGGTAGTATATGTATATATGCTGTCTATATGATACAAAATCATATGATGTCCATAATACTTATAATTAAAATGTGTGACTTATACATAGTCTCTGACTCAAACATTTCATTAGGCACACAGCTCAGATGGTATGAAAAAGACAACTGGTTGCAATTTTAATTGATATTGCTAAAACCTGGAAACATAAATATAACTCCACACAGTGACTCCACTTAACAATGAAGATATATAAAAAAATCAATTCCTCACCCTGAGCATACATAAGAAAACAATAGCTTTGTTCATTAGAGAAACATTAAAACAACACTGATGCCAACTTCATCCTAATCCAGAAAGAATGGCCATTGTCAAGAAATTAAATAGTTTATTTCTCTTTCACATTATTTATTTTATATTTTGGATCTCATTTAATATTTCAGGCTCTTATATGAGTGAGACAATATGATGTTTATACATGTGAGTCTGACTTATTTTACTTGTGGGTGTGTTCTCAAGTTGCATCTGTTCACATAGTAAAACCTTGAGCTTATCTGTTTTTTTTGGGGTTTTTTTTTTGTTTTTTTTATAGCTGAGTACTACTCCATTATGTAAAAATACCACATCTTTTTCTTCCATTCCTTGTTTAATGGATATTTCGGTTGTTTACACGGTTTAGCTACTACAAATTGAGCTGCTATAAACACGGATGCAAATATATCATCATGGTATGATATTTTTAAATGCTTTTGGTAAATAACCAGAAAGAGAACAGCTGTATTAAGTGGAGAGTGGGACCTCTAATACCAGTGTTTTGAGGAATTTTCACATAGATTTCCATAGTGGTTGTACCAGTCTGTATTATCAGCGAAAGTAGAAAGGAAAGCACAACGAGGATAGGGAAGAAATATATATATATATATATATATATATATATATATATATATATATACATAGAGAGAGAGAGAGAGAATATATATTATATATTATATATATTATATATATGTGTGTGTGTGTGCGCGCGTGCAAAAGATAGCTGGAGTAATTATACTACTAATTTCTATTAGTTCATTGAAAAAAAATAGTTGTGGGGGCCCGGCGCGATGGCTCAGTGGTCTAAAGCGCCTCCTTGGGAAAGTTTGGGCGGCTTCAAGGACCACGGTTCAATCCCCAGCACCACATGCTGCCCCAGCCCTGCCTTTGGGGCGGGCTCAGCCGGCCATACAAATGAGTGAATAAACAAACAAAGGTTCTGAAACAAGAAAAAAATAAAGAAAACTTAAAAAAAAAGAAAAAAGAAAAAAAGAGTTATGCTTATATTATTTAATCAATTTTACATGCCTATGTGTTGTAAACTAACCAACTACTTTGATGCGAGTAATATACAATATGATAATTGCTAATTTCCTATTATCTTTTTATGAAATTCTGATCATTGCGTTTTATTGTTTTTTTTCCTTCTTTTTCTCCTTAAAATAAAAATTTTTATAAAAAGCAATCAAATAGTAACAAATGCTGATGAGGCTGGATTACATCTACATTGTTAGTGGGAATGTAAACTAGCATAACCACTACGGAAAGCAGCATGCAGATTCTTCAAAAATCTACAAATATGCAGTCCCTGGGCCAGCTGTGCTGGCCCTGCCCGCGGGGTATCTGAGACAGCAACTGAGACTGGGCATGGTGGCGCATACCAGAAATCCCAGCTTTTGGGAGGCTGTAAACAGGCAGATCACTGAGTCCGATCTAGTAATGAGACCTTGTACACCCTGTCCTTATAGACCTTTCTTTAAATTAAAAAAAAAAATAAATAAACAAACAAAACTGCAAATTCCATTTGGTATAGCTACTCCACTTCCAGGTATCTTCAGAAAAATTTCAAGGTATCACATTACTGAGATACATGAATACCCATGTTTATAGCAGCACAATTTATAATCACTAAAACTAGGGAGCAGCTTCTGTGCCCATCAACAGATGAGTGGATGAAAAGCCAGACATAGAGCCTGCATGGAATGTGCTCGGTGAATATAAGAAAGATGAGCTTGGGTCATTCGTAGGCAAATTTGTTGAATGAAATAAATAAGATGCATGAGCTCAAGGGTTATGGTGCTCCACTCATATGAGAAACCCAAAGTAAGAAAGAATTGAAATCAGGGGACCGACTGTTCTGAAAGGGGAGGGGCATAGGGAACAGAGCGGGGAGGAGCTGAAGGAAGGGACTGGGATGCACTGCATTCTACGCAACCAATCGGGAGGTGTTTGGAGAACACAGAGCAAGCTCCGCCAATCCCAATAACTGATGACAAGACTACAGAGCCTGAAGAGCATGTCCAGGAAAACTTATCTATTGCTTCATAAAATAAACATTTGAAACTGGTTGAGGTTTGAAGCTGACTAGCATGCAATAAAACCTAGACTGCACACAAATGCAAATTAGATGGACTATGCTGCTAGTGTGTTGATACACCAGAGAGAAAGTGGGAAGAACTAGCTGTACTTTGGTTTCTACTCTTTTTATTGGGCAGGGAGGAGACAGGGTCTTGCTATGAAGTTCAGGCTGGCCTTGAGCTCACTTTTGTAGCCCATGCTGGTCTCGAAATTGCACCAATATGGGGCCCGGCAGGATGGCTCAGTGGCCTAAAGCACCTGCTTAGGAAAGCTTGGTTAGGCGGCGGCAAGGACCGCGGTTCGATCCCTGGCGCCACATGCTGCGCCAGCCCTGCCCTCAGGGCAGGCTGAGCTGGCCATAAAAATAAAGAAATAAACAAACAAAAGTACTGAAACAAGAAAAAAAATTAAAATTAAAAAAAAAATTTTTTAAATTGCACCGATCCTGCTGCCTCAACCTCCCAAGTTCTAGGATTACAGGTGTGTGCCACCATGCCAGTTTTACTTTTTTTGTGTGTGGTATTTTAGTACAGGGTCTATGGCGTCTCACTGTACAGGCCAGACTTGTAGCGATCCTCCTGCTTTCAGCCTCCCAAGCACTGCTATTACAGGTGTGCACCACCACGCTCAGTCTCAGTCCCTGTCTCATTGCACCCGGCACAGCACGCTGGGGGGGGAGGGTGGCAAACACTGGTTGCTGTGCTTGCCTAAGCAAGCGCTTTAGTCCACTGAGCTATCTGGCTGGCCTTTCCTTCCTTCCTTCCTTCCTTCCTTCCTTCCTTCCTTTCTTTTTGTTTCTTCCTTTTTTGTTTCTACTCTTCTTTATGTAAAATATTATGATAATGTGACACATAATTTCAGACCTGAAGCTTAGGTCAACAATTCAGATGCAAAAAATCTTTCAATATAAAATCCTATTCTAGTAGCTAGCCTATCTGGATCTTGTCAAGCAATAATGTATTAAATGGGATGTTTCAATGTACATCAGATTATGATTAATCCAAAACATAAACTGACTGGTTTAAGAGGCTAAAAAAGGATTTTTACAGCTTACATAACATAATGAGACTCTCACATCTTATTTAAAAGCTTTCTTATCAGCACATCTCCATAGTCACTTATAAATCTAATGCAATTATTCATTTACTTGCCTTTTGAATGCAATTCCTAGGTTTCAAAGAATGCTTATCTTTACCATTCACTCTCAAATAAGCGAATTCATATAATGTTACCTGAAATAACCATGTTACTCAAATTAAGAGACTATGATGTGCTAGAGTTGAAAAAGGTTTGCTGTGAATAGTTTACATCTTAAGAGACACTCTCATTTATTTTGAAAGGGTTTACATTTTATGATTGCTTATGGAGCATTTTCGACTTTAAAATTGGTGTCAATGAATCCCTCTGAACACTGGCTGACATTCTCGTTATGTCTTAAATGGGCAAACTGCTCATATTTCACGTATCAGTTGTTCTTGAAAAGGCTTCACCGTTGCAGCACTATTCTGTTTTACAAGCCTGCTAAGTGCTTTTTTTTCTGTAAGAAACAATAAAAAGAGATAACTTGGCATTCGTTCCTCTGGAAGCATGAATGCTGGTTTCTTTGGTTATTCTGTTCCTTTTCTCCTAAAATACTCAAATGTCAATAAAATAGCTATGAGAAGGGATATCGTATAATCTAGACCAACTTGGCAATTTATAGCATCTTTTCTTCTGTTTCAAGTCTTTCTTAACTGTACTTTATTTCAGGCCTCCACGGAAATAATCAAAGTACAGGGCTCTTGCAACAAACCCCAGACATTCTGATTTACCCACATGCCTAGAAGTCTGGGCTGAAGAAAGAACTTTATCACACTTGCCAAGTCCACGAGAAATGCACAAATAGCTGTGCTATATAAAAGCTAGCTCACTGTGTTTTTTTTGTTCTGAGCCAAAAAGTCAGGGAGGGAGACACAGGAGTGTCATTTCATTTCAACTATGGAGAACAAGAGGAACGATTTGTAGTGGGAATTCTGGTGTTAAATAAAAATACAATTCCCATTGGCTTGGTGGTGGCAAGATTAGTGGCTATAAGATCTATGCAACTATTGCCGCAAAAAGACCTCTCACATGTAATGAGTTCATTGTTGAAATGCTGGTGTTCTGGGGGACAGAGGCAGAAGGATCATATTCTAGAGCCAAAGTGGGGTCACTTACAGATTTAATGAGACCCAATATTAAAATAATAAAATAAAACAGCATGTTGAAAGGTTCTGTGCAAAGACCCAAGGCTCAGGTTCCATGACCACAGAAACAAAATAAAATGATCTTTTATAGACCGGCTATGATTACAGAGTGATGAGAAATGTAACAGAAGACTTTGGTGAGAGACAGAGTGAGGATATGAAAGCTCCCGATACATGTTGGAACACACGAATTAGGACTGGAGGTTCCTGGGCCTTGTGTGCGTCTTTTGATGGTTTTTATCTGACAGTCATTAAGCCTTTTTGACCTTTCAGAACCATCATTACTGTTGGCTAATTCTTTTTCTCTTACCAAAGACCAAAGATGTCAGTCAAAACAAAAAAAGAAAAAAATAATAATTTCCATAATGAAAATGTATTTTAAAATGTTACATTATTTTCACTGAAATATCTTATACTAAATCTCTTAAATTACACAGTTGGCTTTCATGGTTCAGTAAATAAGAGTCAGAAATGTGCACACAGATTTCTAGGCATGTTAAGTGAAGTTTCCAAATTTATGCCAAATCCTAAGAAGTATAATAGCATTGTGGTTGAACTAATATTTTCTGCATCCAAGCTGACTTCATTTAGATTCTTTTTGTTGTTGTTAAAGAATTTTTTATTTTATTTATTATTTTTATTCTTGTTTCAGAATCTTTGTTTATTCACTCATTTTTATGGCCAGCTCAGCCCGCCCCGAGGGCAGGGCTGGCGCAGCATGTGGTACCAGGGATGGAACCGTGGTCCCTGAAGCAGCCCAACCTTCCCCAAGCAGGCACTTTAGACCACTGAGCCATCCCGCCGGGCCCCTTCATTTGGATTCTTAATCTACCACTTTCAAACTGCATCACTTCAGATCAATTAATGAACTAAACTGTGCCTTAGGGCAGGCCTGATAGCTCAGTGGACTAAAGTAGGTAGAGTACAGTGGCCAGGGTTTGATCCGCAGCGTGCCATGCCAGCCCCTTCCCCGGGCCACACTGAGACAGTGATTGGGACTGGGCGTGGTGGCGCACACCTGGAATCCCAGCACTTCGGGAGGCTAAAAAACAGGAGAAACACTGAGTCTGATCTACCTAGTGAAACCCTCTAGGCCCTGTGTCCCCTGTCCTAAATGCAAAAATAAATAAATAAACACATAAATACATAAATTGTGCTTTACTATTCTGAAATAAAAATGTGTTTTATGTTAAAATGTGTTTTATGTTAAAAAATCATTGTAAGGATCACATGAACCAATATAAAGTGCTTATCGCAGCATTTGGAATGTGGTATGGCTATATAATTTTTAGATATCATCAGTTATTAATGGTACTTACATGCAAAGATCATTTGTTTGTTTGTTTGTTTGTTTGTTTGTTTGTTTTTGCAAGGACTGGGGTTTAAACTCAGGCAGGCACTTTTCCCCAGCCCCATCAAAGATCATTGTTAAGACAAAAGAAACCACTTTGAAACTACTGGATAGCAGCTTTAATTAATATGCTTTAAAAGCAGAGGATCAAATTACTCAATTTGATATTTTATAATGCAATTAGTAATTTCTACTAACAATCATATGTAGAGAGCATCTTTATTCTCATATTTGGGATTTGTGACTGTGTTCACTTTTAACCACATCTTGAAATAGATGCGAACTTATTCTGTAACAGGGAACAGTAGTTTAGATGTTTACAGACTTCGTTTTTAACATGAATTCAGTTTTAAGGGTTTTGCTTTTAGAGTTTTTCTTTTGTTACTTATGTTATTTTCAACATTGAGTAGCAGCTTCCATGAAGACTATCTCCTTAACGAAATTTAATATCAAATCTCTACCTTTTCAAAATACTAAAATGTATAGTTCCAATGCTCATAGTTCATTATTTTTGGTCATTTTCCTGTTTTAGAAACTTTTTTTTTATGCTGAAAAACTCAAAGCTCACAGGACTTTTCTTAATTTCTTAAATTAATAATGATCAAAAGATAGCCTTATCTAAGTTTATATATATATATATATATATATATATATTATACATATTATATATAAAATATAATTATTAAATATGTAAATAATTGAAATGGTTCTACAGTGTTGACGTTTGGTACTTTGGACTTTTCAAGGTTCAAGAAGCTTATTCATTTCCTATCTATGGCTAACATTTCTTTCCGATCACAACACAGACTACTCAGACTGCCTTGTAAAGTTTCTCAGTTAGCCTCACCAGTCCTCTTCTCTCTGGCTGCCTTGATTTCAAGCTATAATGCTAGAAGAGAGATGCCATAATCCATTTGTGCTTCGTGTACATATCTCCTGGTTTCAAATAAAAATAGTGACTGTGGATTAGATCAACTTTCCTAGCAGACGATAAAAGGCAACAGTAAAAGATTAGAAGCAAATATGGAAAAAGATAGTGGAGCACAGCATTTATCAAATAAGAGTCCTTTTGTTCTGTAACTGCATAAGAAAGAAGTACACTGTTTATTTCTAGTCTTGGGTAAATGTTATCAATAGGATTAATGTTCATCTGCTAGGCCCATGCTTATTATTCTTAGAGAACTGAGCAACAGTTGCCTGCTGTTTCAAAACTTTTTTGTCAATAAAGTGGCACTTGGCAACTCCTCACAAACTAAGTGCTCTAAGAAGGCATGTCTTGTGAGAAATTAATCTTAGTACTTTTTTAATGTTCGTTTTGTTGTTCTCTACCACGTCTCACTATGGAGTTCAGACTCATAATGATACTCTGGTTTTCAGCCTTCCCAGTGCTGGGATTACAGGCCTGTGTCACCATGCCCGGATTCAGTCTCCGGCACTGCTGGGATAGAACCCTGATCCCTGAGCTTGCCTAAGCAAGTTCTTAGTCCACTGAGCTATCTTGCTGGCCTTTATGTAAGTAATTTCAACATACCAGCTATTACCATCCTTAACAATATATTCTGAAACTGTGAATAAATGTATAAAATATAAAATCACTCACAGAGCTGCAGAAGATTTCAAACCATAGAAAAGAAATTCATGAATTTAACCTTAACAAACTGTTATTCTAACTTCTGCACTAATAATTTTTAATCAGTGAGCATGAACCTATTAGCTTGCACTATGGAAAAAATGGTAAGGGCTATAAATAGCTCCCAATAGATGGGGAGGAAAAGTCATTATCCCTCCCCAGGGAACCTAATAAATGACAGTGTAATCAGGAAACATTGGCATACTCTATTGGTGGCTTCAGAGATTCAGAATGATGTAATTAGAATGCAACTAATATAGTTTTCATGTATATCACTTTTGTGGCTAAAATTTGAATGAGGAGATAAATATAGTGAAGACATATGGATGAAATTTATGATAACTACAAGTGTATTGAAAAATTTTGGACAACACTGAATCACAAAATAAAATCTCAGTGCTTTCACATGAGTAGTGCTAAAGGACAATAATCAACAGGATTTAACCTGTATTATAATGTATTTTCCAAATCATGTATTATTTTTGTTTCCAAAATATCAGCAGTACCAGCTTCAGAATAAGCACAGATGGAGCTACATGACATTCGGAAGTAACTAATACAAAAATGTTAAATCACAGAAATAAAAAATTGGTTAAAAATTTTTTTTGCTTGTTTCAGAACCTTTTTTTGTTTGTTTATTTATTTTTATGGCCAGCTCAGCCTGCCTTGAGGGCAGGGCTGGCGCAGCATGTGGTGCCGTGGATGGAACTGCGGTCCCTGCAGCTGCCCAAGCTTTCCTAAGCAGGTGCTTTAGATCACTGAGCCATCCTGCTGGGCTCCCCCCCACCTTTTTTTTTTTCCATAAAACTTTTTTAAAAAATCCTCTCCCCAGCACTACTAATATTGTGGAAACAGAAAGAAGTACAGTAGCTGGGGAGAATGTATTAAAAAGTTAAAGAAAATTATCCTAATATTTAAGTTACATGATATCCAATGAAGGAAACAAAATAAAAGGACAAAGGTTTTTATTGTATTTAAAGTGGTAAATTTAATCTCAAACTTATGATGGGGATAATAGTTTATTAGTAGTAATTTTATACCTTTATTATATAAGATTGTATAGCAAGCTCACAAATAATAAAGAAATGATATCATCAGTATCTATCATTGAAAGTGTGATTTCATTTTATAAGCCTGTTATCAAGGCTAAAAGAGTTAATTCTTAATTTCCTAAAGATAGTGAAGTTTTCTTTTAGTAAGAGAAATAGACTACATTGTCCAATTATCTAAGGAAAGTGTCCTATGTCTGGGTAATTGTGCAAAATTTATAATATACAAAAGTATAGCAATTCAAATCATCTATCTTATGGGCTAGACTCAGTCCAGACAAAAGTGGCCAACTACTTGTCTGAATCAAGAGGAATAATCCATGCTTAGTTCTAGACCGGTTCCTCTGACACTTCACCTCTAACATTCTTAGATTATTGTTTCCATTCAGATGGACCACTTATTTTGGAGACAACAAGCCCATCTGTATGTTGTGCTTTCTGCTATGGCCAGAACTGGAATGACTAACTCTAGAACATGTTAGTTCATTTGCACCGCTAAAATCTTGGACAGCAGAAAGCAGTCCCTTGCCTTCTTCTTGCCCTCTCACCCACTTTCGGTCATCATCTTTTATTCTTTCTTATGCATTTAAAACCTTTGAGTGTGTCAGTGGCTCTTTGCTGCCCAGCTAGTTTTACTCATCACCTTCCAAGGAATTAATTCATCCTGGCTTAGGTTTAACATGCAGCTATATTCTGACGACTTTTCAACTGCCTCTCAACCTCCATCTTTCTCTTATACTGTGGACATCTATGCCCTTTCCTAGCAGAATTCTCCACCTGTGGACCGTATGAGGATCTGTTGTTGAACATATTCAAAGCTCCCACGTCCCGCTCTCCCTTCCAAGGATTTTTTTTTTTTTGTCTTTTGGAGACAGGGTCTCACTATGCAGTTGAGGCTGGCCTTGAGCTCACTTTTGTAGCCCAGGTTGGTCTCGAACTTGCATGGATCCTCCTGCCTCAGCCTCCGGAGTGCTGGGATTACAGCCATGCGCCACCATGCTCAGCTTTCCAAGGATATTTTTAAGGGATTTTCTTTTCTTTTTTTTGTTTTTTTCAGGTCGTTTGGTTGTTTGTTTGTTTGGCTTCTGGTGTTTATTTTTGGTTGTTGTTTGTTTTGAAGCTAGTCTTTTTTTTCAATCTCAGTTAACAGTGACTAATTTTCTAATTAACTGCACTAAAATCAGTCAATATGTTTCATTCCTTTTCTCGCATACTACTTTTTTATTCATTTTTCATTACTTTTAATAAGAAATAACAAGTGACAGTTTCAAAACACTTAGTAATACATTCCCAATATTTGATACAATGCATATTGTTGTTCTCCTATTAGCTATACAGAGCACATTGTGTACACGTTATAATTTTTCTAATTGTTTTTGGTACAAATTTTTTTTTTCTCATGGAACTAAGAGTAAGCAGTTGTATACATAATGCTGTTTGATAATTACAGTGGGTTATTGGTAAAACTGGCAATGTTGAAACTGTTGGCTTGAGCCTTTTACAGCTCAGCATTCTAATCTAGCTTTCCATTTTATGCCTTGTCATTAAACTTTTCTGCTGGGTGGTTAAGGCCAAGTTAAACCAAGACTTATATAACAAAACATGTAACTTTTGCATCTCCCAAGGTCAGTCAGATCCCCTCAGGATTTACTTTGGGATCATGCACAGTGCTTTGTAGAACTGTTGTCGGTGTCAGCCATCTGGATGAGTCAGGGCTATTGCTTGACCAGTTTGTTCTCTGTGAAAGCCGGAGAGAATGTTCTCTCATACTACTCTTTTGGTCCATTTTATTTTGCCTTTAAATTACATCATGTGCACGACCTGCCCCATGGAACCTCAGCTTGCACCTAAATGAGAGCCACTAGTTGCAAGCCCTCCGCTGCTCTCTTCTGCATAACAGCCACGGGCCCTACCATGACTTTCAGTGGACAGTTTCTCAGTTAGTCCAAAGTGGCCCTTACAAATCCTTCTCCCTGCTCACTTCCAGCTCTAGTTCCTTGCTACCCCAAGGGACAGGACAAGCACTCTCAAGGCTAACACACAGCCTTTCCTCTATTTTAAATCAGCTCCATGGGCCCTAAAAATCACTGCTGCTTCATTCATTGTTTTAAGATTTAGTCTTGAAATTACATTCTTAATGAGGGTGCATTATTCTGTGCACATCATCTTTTTCCTTTCTGCATACATTTTCTTAATGTTCAATTTTTTTCTTGCATTTGTTATATCCTATCCTGCGATGTTTTGTCTATATTACTAATTTAACAAGTTGTATAATTTTACTGACTTACATTCTCATTGGCTAATTCTTCTATTGGAATGCAGGTTCCCTGAGAGGAAGGATATTGAGGAGAGGAGCTTTATACTATTACTAGAATCCAAAAACAAACTCCAGACATGCACTTCTAACACTACATAAATATTCATTCAGTGTATTGATGAGAGGCTTTGAAAACTGTTTTAGAGTTCTACCAACTATAAAAAGGCAATAAATATAGTGCTTCTAATAAAACAAAGAATGCTTTTCACATAGAAGATCATTCAGGCAGTGCAAAGGTGGTATTTTAGCTTGACAGTGTTTATGACTGGCACTGTTTCTAACCTAATGCTATGTCATTTTCAACACTTTGGCTTCCCTTCATGGTCTAAGATGCTCTCATGCTTATTATTCATGATTTAAAGTTCAAAGAAAGAAAGGAAACTGGAAATGAAGGACATAATTCTTTCTGTCTTCCAGTGCACAGCCTATTTCCACTCAGATCCCACTGAAAATGTCTTAGGCTCAGTATATTCCAAGCCATGGCAGACAAGTGGGGTACAGGCCCAGTCTCATCCACTATCTGCCTGCTTTAGGGAACTGACAATTGATTTGGGATAACCAGTGCAATAATAGAGCCAAACATCTATATCTCAGTGCTGTCTCAAACCCAAGGATCGGCATCTAGGTTATTGTCAGTGAATTCCCAATCTAACTGGAAGCCTTTAACTAAAAACTGCAGTAATTTTTTTGCCATCATGTTGATAAATTTTACATATGCATGAGTTTCTAAGCCTTGCAAACCCAAACAGTCTTTTTATTAAACTTTCTCAAGTTCCTATACTAAAGAGAGTCCCACTATGCCTGACCTCATTGCTGTACAAGTGGCAAGCAGAATGAGATTTTAGTTAAAATAAAAATACACATGAGTTTCATCAGCAAAGTCTGCTTGATTTTCTTTTACCTGTTCCAAACATCTGATATCAACTCTGAACTTGCAGTTTTAGCCTCTGCTTATTCCACATTCTCTAATTCATCAACCTCACAAGCTCATGTTATTTTGGAAGAAAAATAAAAGTATCTTCTCTATGTTAGGATGTACATAGCCCTCTTCGTCTTTCTAAAACCTCTCTCCATATGCAGTTATCTGAGCAACTACATGGAGGGCTACAATGTACAATGTAATAATAGGTTGAATATTTTTCATCTTGTTCTTTTAAACATGTATCATCACCTATTATTATTACTATACTCTCATTAAAATAAATTTAAAAATAAGCAAAAAGGACAAGGAAAAAGTTAAGGTTTATGAAGAAGAAGAGTTAATGTTTGATAGTTTGATCAATCTTGCATACCTCTATCTAGTAATCTGGGCAACAAGTGCGATGATAACAATATGGAGGACCAAGGAGATAGCTCAGTGGAATAAATACTTTCCTGGCAAGTGCATGGTTCTGAGTTTGATCCCTTATCTCACACACAAAAAATAATAATATAACAACCATTGTTAATTCACTAATCTTGTTTTGAAACTCTGTAGCATTAGTTTTGTGTTACGTTGCTTTGTTTCTGTTGTTGTGTCATCATTTCTTTTTGTTTTTCCTCTTTAAAATATCTTTGTTTTTGCACCAGGGATTGAATTCAGGATCTTTTGCTTTTGCCAGGCAGGAACTTGAGCCACTAAACTGTCTCCTTGTCCCCCATTCTCCCCAAAATAAATTTATCCACCTCCTCAAAAGCAGACACAGGACACACCGCAGCTTGGATATTTCTCACCACCATGAACCATAAAATAGTCATGCAGTTGAACAGACAATTTCATTTTTACTTTATAAAAATTCAGCTTAAAATGTAATATGTGATGAACACTTCAGTTTTTATCCAAAATTTAATGTTAACACTTCCTTTTTTCATGAGCTACATCAGCAGAAATTTGCTTTGCCCAATATAGCATACAGAAAATAAATAAATTCTATATAAATATAACTTAATGAAATTAATCTTATCTGTGCATTGTGGCACTGACAAGACTGCTTCTTTATATTACACAAAAAATAAATTAGATAAGTTACTTAAAGGACAGGAAAATATTTTCAACTATTGACCAAATTTATCTGATGTAAGTGAACATGAGATAAATCATGGACATGATGCCGGAAAAATGAAAAGGTGACAGACACAGGGAAGGGAAGAGTGGAATTGAAGTATGTCATGTGTATGTACCCACCCTGCAGTAAATGTAATCATAATGCACTGCCAACAGTTTCCAGCAAAAAATATCAAGGAAGGCCTGAAAGTGTGAAAGATACACAGTAGTGCTCACAACAATATGTCTTCAGACATGAAAAATTCTAGGAGCATTATTAGGAAGGTGTTTTACATGTGGATTCTCATGTTCAAACCCAGGTTTACTGAATAAGAGTCCCTGAAGGTAGAGCCTAAGATCCTTTATTACTCCATCAGATCATTCCAATGTAGACTGCAGTATAAGAAACAGCTGTAAAAGACACTTAAAGTAAGGGTCAGCATGCCAGCTGGACACTCACTAAATGCAGCCCAGGTAGTTGCTGCTGAGAGCACTACACCATCCTCTGCTCTTGCTCCACAGTCACCTGTCCCTGAGACAGTTCTGCTGGATTCCAGTGTGTGGACAACCTTTCACCCTATTCCACTTAGTAGCTTGAGCAACCCCTCTTCTTTACAAACCTCTAGTCTACTCCTTTGTAATTTCAGACATTTTGTTATGGTTTGTGTCTTGTCACCCCCCCCCCGCAAAGCCTCATTAAGTCATGGGGCAGGGACTTCTAGAGTTTGAGATAAACTCATGATCCACTGGAATTATGGGTGATCCAAGGCTGGGATTATGGGTCTGAGTACTACTGGGATTATGAGTGTGAGTACATTCTCCAGCCTTGGGTGCATGGCCTAAATGTAACAGACAGAGAGACAAACTCTCCGTTGCTGCTACTCCTGCATTTGTTCTCTGCTCTTTGCTTCCACTATTAAAGGTTGCCCTCTGCCCTGTGCCTCTATGCTTTGGAGCCAGCTGAGTATGAACTAAAACCTCCAGTAACTGTGAGCTAAACTTTTCCTCCCTTCATTTTGAGTGTCAGGTATTTGTCCCAGCAATAAGAAGAGTATCTGAGACACATGTCGTTTTGTGTGTGTGTGTGTGTGTGTGTGTGTGTGTGTGCATGTGTGCATTTTCCCAAATCCAATAATTCTTTCTTTACTTGGCCTTTTAAGTACAATTATTTTTAAATAGTTGAAATACAGAGCACTCAGTAGACTCATAAAACTTATAGTCAACAACATACTTAAAATTAAATTGAGAATACATAAATTAAGAAGGTTATATTTCATTGCAAAAAACCCTAGGTAAATTATATATATATATATATATATATATATATATATATATATATATAT
The DNA here is from genome assembly GCA_004027025.1 of Myocastor coypus. Lineage (NCBI taxonomy): Eukaryota > Metazoa > Chordata > Mammalia > Rodentia > Myocastoridae > Myocastor > Myocastor coypus. Next base: position 58,160 of record PVJA010003094.1, read on the forward strand.
ATATTTGTTGTTGTTGTTCAATGAAAAGAAAGATCTGTACTAAGGATGTTTAGACAAGAAATCATGTCTTGTACTTTGAACAGCTATGATGAAGACAACATTATGAAATGTATTAACAATTGTAAAATAATAGTAATTTTTAAAAGAAACTGACAGCATGCATATATATATATATATATATATATATATATATATATATATGTATATATATATTTGCCAGAATAGAAAAGGGAAAACTGTCAGTTCTGATGCTGCATAGAAAGACAGGATTTAGTACAGAGTAGAATATATTGTGCTGAAGTTTCTTGTCCTCAAATTATAGAGATTTTTTTATTTTCATTTTCTTTGATCATCTGTAGTAATTATTCAGAATCTACCTTGTCATAGGGATATTTCAGTGACTTTCAGCATTAACAGTCTAAGCACAAAGCATAAGTGAAATTTAAAAATAAATTGAACTAAAGTTTTAAATGTTAGATAAATTTTATTGCTACCTATTTATCAATGTATATACAGAGAAATACAGCGCAATACACAGAAAATATATATGCCAACAATTTGATATACTGTTATGACTAGAATTTCATATGGCTGCTACTCACTGTCAATATTAAAATCTAGTAAAAACTTTGAAACACCCCACAGAAATCTGTATTTAATTTAGATAGTTTTGTACTTAACCTAAACAACTTCACATTAGCCATTTATAATTATTTTTTTTTAGTTTCAATTTTTTTACTGTTTAAATTTAACAATGGTTATATTACATATTTTCATCATCAGATCAGTTTAGATTAATACATATAAGTATATAAGATTGATCAAACAATTAAACTTTAACCTTTCTAAATCAATATTACTTTTTTTTCTTTTCCCCTTTCTTTTCTTTGAAAGTTGACAACTAGCCATTTATAATTAAACATCACTGGTATCTATGTACAATTGATATTACAAAAATATCAGCAACTAAAAATAATTTTAAATAATATATTAAGACACAAATTATAATTAGTAATCTCTTAAAGAGAATAAGCATAAAATCAATTAGAAATTTTAATCATAATTAGCTATACGTTTGAATGCTAAATCTCACAATATAAATGTGCACACACAAAAATTTAGATTCAAATTTTCCTCAGGGCAATGCAGTTTGATCTTTATTGAAACATTTTAATTGCAGAAACAAGTGGAATTAATAAAAAAAACTTGTAGGGCTGTTGAGATAGCTCTGAGGTCTAAACATCTATTGGAAATCCCAAGGACCTGGGTTTCACCCATGGGACCACATGCAGAGATAGCCCTACCCTGGTTGCAAGGAACTGCCACCAAGACCGGAGGTAGTGGCACATGTTCATAATCCTAGTGCTGGGGAGGCTGAAAACAAGAGGATGACGATGAATTTGGCCTGTGTAGGGAGACCCGACACCAAATACATAAAGGAAAAAGGACTTTTTGACGTTATTCACATCTGTTTGCACTAGCGAGTGCCACATGAGACACAGTTTGAGGCTCTAGAACTACATAAGAATGAATCAACAAACTCTAATGGAATTCACATACTAAATTTGTGTACTTTGACTAATTCTGTGCTTCAGACCGTTTTACAAATTTATCAATATTTGTAAATCAATATATCAATATTGATAAATCAATAGTTTATATATGCACAACTAGGTTAAAATGTGAACATAAACGTGGGTTCAGTGACAGAGTCAGAATTATATATATATATATATTTTTTTTTCTTTTAAATCAGTGACTGCTGCCTTTCTCATGTTGAAAATTAAATTTTATTAAAAATGAAAATTTAAACATCACTCAAAATAATGATAAAAAATAGGTACTCCACTATTACTGTAAAAACCAGGAGTGTTTCAAATAACAATTGCAATACCCCTACTTCTGTATAACTATAAAAAAATCAACTTGTACCTTTAATTTAAAGTCTCCATATTTTTTCTACTATATTAATAATGTAAGTTGATGGCAGTTTAAAAGTTATTCAAATCCAGAACAAAAGAAGAAAAAAGATTATATAATCCACAAGGTAAAATAATTATTAACCTAAAACTAAACAAACAAACAAAAAATATATATATACATAAAAATCTCAGACTTATTTATATTTCAATGATATTTAAGACACTTGTAAGTATACTTGTATTATAAGTAAGTAGGCATGTCTTTTGACCAATTTTAATTACACTTGAGTTTATCTACACTTGAATTTAGTTACACATGATTTTTAGTTTTCTATTTACCATCTCCAAGAAAACAATGTAAAACAATGAAAAAAATTAAATAATGACATCAATTAAGAACTCATAAACTCTACCAAAAATTCTTGCAAAGGCAGACTTTATGTCAGTATATTTAGAAGTTTCATGCTTGACATCCAGATGGTATGATGTTGTAATCCATTCCCTTTAATACAAGTCATTTAATTTGATAAATAGAAAAAATGAGGTTTATTAATCTTCAATCCTTTAATGCGTCAATAACAGAAACACAGTAAAACACTTTAGTGCTATATACTTTCAATTCCTAAACCAATATTTATAACATAGATCAAGTCACTGTTTTTGAATTATCACAACTAACTAATAATTCATATTCCTAGATATGAAATCTTGTACAGTCGTTAAGAGATCTGTATCACACATGGGAATCTTTACAGTTGAAAGACAATCATAGCTTTAAAATGCATGGCTATGAAAAATTCACTGAGAAAAAGTCCCAGTCCTTATAGTATGATTCTGAACAACTTCTTTGTTCCAGAAACAAAAATATGGAATACTTCACAAGTTTGCACGTCATCCTTGCACAGGGGCCATGCTAATCTTCTCTGTATCATTCCAGTCTTTGCCCCAAGTCAGGAACATTATCAAAGAGCAACTATTTGGGATGAGTGCATATTTGGAAAGACTATCATTCATCCCACCACTGAGACCAAACATTATGATTGCCACAGAAGTTTTAGTATGTGTGTAGGCAAAATAACAGTCCTTCAAATATGTCTCCATCACGAGGCCTGTAATATGTAACATAAAATAACTTAGATTTGGCAGAAGTGGCTAAATGAAGGATATTGAGACAGGATAATTATCTTGGATTATCCAGGTAGGCTCAGCACAATCAGAAGTAGCCCTTTATTAAGGATATAAAGGATTCAGAGTGAAAGACATGGCGGTGGTAGCAAAAGTCAGAGCAGATCCAAGAAAATTTAGGAAATCTCTAGAAACTGGAGAAGTAAGGAAGGGACATCTCGTTGGCTTCCAGATGAAATGTAGTCCTTTGATTTTTGTTCCATAATGCATACTATTCCTAGAACTCTGCTTGCAAAACTGTCACAATTAATTTGGGCTGCTTTATGTAACTAATTTTGAGGGAATTTGTGACAGGAATAGAAAAATATTGCCACATTAAAAAAACAGACAGTTGTGTTTGACTTAAGAGTAGATCAAGGTATCGTGGTCATTTATGTGGTGGCTTCCTGATTTGATGAAAAGTAGAGTCTAATCCATTTTAAATAATTATTTTACTTAAATTAATTTTAATGATAATATAATCAAAAGTTAGAAGCGTGCTGTATTTCCTGTTGCTTCTTATATAACATTTGTGCTTCACACTAGAAGAGGATTGGTAATTGATATATGTGTCTGTATAAACTTGACATAGTTGATACAAGATCTTGCTATGCAGCTCAGACTCTAATGATCCTTCTGTTTTCAGCTTCTCCAGCAATGGGATTACAGGTGTGTGTCTAGTCTCTGTGGCAAGCTCAGTGCGCACAGAGGCAGGGCCCTTTCAGCCTGTGGTGCTGGGCATTGAGCCCTGGTGTCTGCACTTGCCTAAGCAGGCACTTAGTTCTGCTGAGTTATCTCACCAGCCTGGTGATTGATTAATACAGTCTGTTTCATGACTGTTCTTTCCCTCTTACACTGTGTCTAAAAATTTCTTTCCATTTAAAGCTATGAGACAAATTGGCCTATTTACTGAAAAATCACTCACAAGTACTAGATAGTTGATAAATTTCAAAGATAACTTCATGTTCTTCAAAACGTTAACTGTCAAAATAAAAATCAAGATGCAAGTATATGCTATATTTATTATGCTTTGCCTTCTGTATTTGGAAGAGTTGTATACCTTGTTTAATTTTGCTTGAAAAGGAGCTAAGATATTAAGAGATAGGATTGTAAGAAGTATTGCTAATGATAATCTGGCCTCTAAGTTTAATTTTATTTAATATATATTTTTATTTCTTTGCCATTTTAATAATTTAAAAATTAATTTAGATAGTTACTTATATTATGATATTAATAAATATGATTTTCACATTAAGAATTTCTGTTTGTTTCATATATGTGTCCAAACCTTAATTTATTTTGTACAATTAAAATATCCCATATCAAAATTTATTCAGAAGTAGCCAAGAATCGAATTTACCAAGAATATCCTAATTTGTAGCCTACATTCTTTCAGTTGTCACTTCATTATGAATTAAGCAGGCACTTAGTCTGCTGAGTTATCTTGCTGGCCTGGTAATTGATTAATACAGTATGGTTCAGGGCTGTTCTTTCCCTCATAAACTGTCTAAAAATTTCTCTCCATTTAAAACTATGAGACATGCTGTGTCATGTATAATACCAACTACCCACAATAAATATATTCATGATGTTCTTACAGTATATGAATGAAAAAATGACCTCAACACAGATCTAAGGAAATCTATTTCTTAACCCTAAGAAAATATATTTAAGATGTCGTTGTTCTTCCATGTACATATACAGTCACATCCCAGCTCCCCAGCACTTCTGTTTGCCTTCAGTAAAATTTTGCTTTCCTTACCAAGCTTGGCATTAGGTGAGAACATGACTGTCTCAGTCTTCCCTGCAAAACAAAGTATGCAGCAGTCTTTCTCAGGATTATGCAATGAATTAAGTTTGCGGAAAAAAAAAAATATAATCATATATTATATTATTGACTTAATTCCTTCCTTGATGTAATATCATAAAGATAAGAACCATAAACCATAAAGACCAATCAGTGTGTCATTTTTTTTTCTTTTTGGTGGTACCAGGTATTGAACTCATGACCTTGCACTTTCCAGGAAAAAATTTATTCAATTGAGCTATGTCCCCAGCCCCCATTTTATCTTTAAGGCCTAAAAAATCCTATGAAGAGAATGCCCTGCTTTAAATTATAATATCCACCATAATTCAAATAGACTAAAGATTTGGAAATTTTAAAAGTATAAAAATGTTCAAATTCAAAATGCAGCATGTTAAAGGAAAAATAATTCCTGCTTATACTACTTTTTCAAAATAAAAGCTTTTAAGCAAATAGAATGAATTGCCACCTTCATCAGTGAAGATATTTTTGATCAGTTTGAACCATAGTAATTATTATTGTGCTCATTGCTCAGTGCTATCCCTAGGGTTCACTCTCTAAGACGTTTACGAATGTGAAGTGTTGCCTGATTCATATCGCTTGGAACAGACCTGAAGCTTACATCCTCCCCACAGCAAAGCAAACGGGCAATATTGTACCAATTTTCAATGGAGATATATCAGTATATTCATTTTTCCTAACTAAAATGTGTGCTTAGGTGTGTGTGTGTGTGTGTGTGTGTGTGTGTGTGTGTGTCTGTGTGTCTGTGTGTGAAAACTGTGTATGGTAAGCTAGACTATCTTCTTCCAACACAACCTAAAAGTTTAATGACATACTGTTCAATATACACACGTGGAGTGCAGGACTAACTGGGACTTGTGCCATTAAGTAAGGAGCTGGATCCAAGATAACAGCCACTTCTTCCCCTGGTCTCTTTATTTCACAGCATCACTACTATGAAAGAAGGAAGAGCTTTGTACACTGTTGTGGTCCAGGATGACTTTGTTGATTTTCCTCCCTACTATGAAAATCTAGAGGATAAATGTCTTGTGCATCTGAAGAATAAAAATACGGGTAGGATGATGGTGAGAAAGCATATGATTGGAAGGAAAAATGAAATGATGTCTGGCTCCTTGCCATGTCCAATCTTATAAAAATTGTTTTAAGAAAAAAATCAGTGACTTATGTATGACAATGTGATTTCTATTTTCAAAAAGAAAAATACATCAAAATGGTTCAAAAGAAATGCATTAAAGGACATAGTTTATTTAAATATTTTTCTAAGCTTTTATAGGACTATTTGATGAGAGATAAAAATAAAATGGGGATAAATTCATGCAGTTATCTCATGCAATCTTCAATTATTATAATTGAAAATTGTATTAAATTTTGAAAACTATGATTTTAAGCATTCTTGTTAGAAACAAAATCTGTTGGAAGATGAGGGTAGCAAAAGTTCACCTAATGAGATCAGTTTTAAAAAATATCTTACTACTAGGTTGTTTTTGTCTCAGATTACATTTCTCTGACATGGGATGTTATTCCTCTGGGATATAAAGGGATTTCAGCAGAAGTCCTAAATGTGAATCTATGCTTCATTTGAAAACCCATAGAGTAGTTTCACTTGTGAAGAGATTGACTGAAAACCAAACCAGAAAATAGATAAAAAGCTGATTGGAAGACACTATTGCATTAAGCAGTGTTTCAAAAAGCACTTGGATTTTACTCATCTGTCACTGAATATTATTCACTCAAATGATACATATGAACTTGTGAACTACACTGAAAGCAGAAAGAAAAAGCATATCTTAAATATGCTTGTCAACATGAACCAAATTATGTGAAAATTTTATTGAAATCGTGGCAGAAAACAGGAGATAGTGCAGTGAAGCAATAGGCTTGAAATCACAACTACCCTGATGGCTTCATTAGTATGGAGAGGAGTCATTCAATCTAACAGAGCAGATATATTGAGTAATAGCTAATCAATTTCTTGATGTCAACTTCTCGTGTAGATTGGTTTTATTTCTCTATGAATGCAAAATTGGAAATGGATGCTTTAAATTTTTTTCAAGCAAAATGATCCATTTAGAGATTTCTCTCAATACAGTGAGGAATTGTTCATACAACCACAGGTGTTTGTATTTTTAAAATTTTTAATAATTCACCAGCTTTAACTCTATAGCATCCTTTTACTCCAACATCAACAGGAAATCCAAAAAAAAAAAAAAAAAAGGGAAATCCAAAGTCCATCTCTCTTGCCATATGTGTCCTTCCTTTATCAGATACTTTCATATTGACACCAAGAGTCACTTCACGTTAGTAATTACATTCACGTAGCCCATTTTTGTTTTGCCAAACACCATGGTTGTTTTCACATAACTAAAGGTTTAAGTAAGGTTTTTTTTTTTTTCTGTAAAACTTTCCTAGGAAAAATTTTCTCACTTTTCAAGGTGCACAAAAATATGGTGTCCTCTTAGGCAGTGGCAAGGACTGGGGTTCCATCAACATGTGGTGCCAGCCCAGTCCCAAGGGTGCGCTGAGATGGGGATAGAGACTGGGTATATTTGGGTATGCCCGTAATCCCATGGCTTGGAAGGCTGAAAAACAGGTACATCACTACGAGTCCAAGCTGCAGACCTTGCAGGAAGATATATATATATATATATACTCCCTTGCCTCCCTGGTCTTCATTATATATGGACATGATGCCTGGCCTATTTGCATCCTTGGCATATTCAATATTATGGTCTTATCAAATAAGAAAAAAACAAGTATAGAGGTAGAAAAAAAACTGTGCACTCAGTCACATAAATCAATAGCTCAATTAACCAGTTTAAGCTATTGTATCTTTGTTTACTTTCAGTCAAATTATAAATAAACTCACTGTTGTACTTCAAGTTGATTTTCAGTCACTCAGAGCTAAACACAGACTGAATAATACTAAGTAAGCATATATGGTTCATCAATCCCATTTAAGATAATAAGTCTTCTGGAATAAACTGTTGGGGACAGTTGTAAATATTCTGGAAGATTAACTCATAAAATTTTATGTACAGTTATCTTAATAAATGTAGTTGATACCTAATCAATCTTACAATGCTGATATCTTGTGGCACTGACAATAACCCATAGTAAATAACTTACCATTAGTCATTAAAACAAATTTTTCTGGGCCAACCAAATAGCTCAGCCAATTAAAGCAACTGCAAGCAGGCTCAGGGCCCAGGGGTTCGATCCCCAGGCATGCTATGTTAGCCACACCCATGGAGCTCACTGATATAGCAGTTGAGACTGAGCGTGGTGGCACAGTGGATCACTGTAAGTCCTGCCTGGTAGTTAGACCCTGAACACCCACTAGACCCTTCCATAAAGTACAAAAAGAAAGAAAGAAAGAAAGAAAGAAAGAAAGAAAGAAAGAAGAAAGAAAGAAAGAAAGAAAGAAAGAAAAAAAGAAAAGAAAAAAACACATTTTTCTTCCAATAATGTATAGTTATAGTAGGAAACTGACAGAAAATTAGTGACATGTTCATCTATAATATAGCTACAATTTTCTACTCTAAACTATACTATAAAATGAAGAAATATTAACAAAGCATAGCCATCATATAGGTTGACTTAGTGGTAATAATCAGACCCTTTTATCCTTCAATAAGTAATGAATAGTATTCTTTACTTTTTGGGATGTAGGGCATGTTAGCTAACCTTTGTCTGCTTGTTTTCTCCTTTGCAAACTAGGCTGCTGAGAACTCTCTTGTCTAATCAGAGTTATGAGGTTGAAATGAAACAACATATGTAAAGTACATCTGATATATAAGAACACACTTATAATTTTATTTTATATGTAATTACTCGCAAACTATAAACACTTTACAGTGAATAGATTTTCTTAATTTTAGTCTCAGAGATGCAAATACTGAGTAGAAGAAACAGTGACAAAATTTTGGAAATTGTTAGTGAAAGGAATACAGGACACAAAGGGAAATACGTGAACTTTTTAAATTTAAAAATCTGCAAGCATCTCAATAATAAGTATCAGGCACATTTGGAACTTTGGATAAAGAAGTTGCAAAAATTAAAAAAAAAATTGGACTAAGTATGCTGAAACCCAATTTAGATTTCTAGATCTCTGATACTTTTCCAACTCTAGAGAAGTGTAATTTATTCACTAAAAATAGGATTAACTAGAGGCTCTCTAAATGGGCACAGAAAAGAACCTCCACTCTTCCTTAGGAGGATAATTGCCACACCAAAGCCAATGCCAAGCAATCATTTATTTGGCACTGTGTCCTGAAGCTGTAGGTAACTTGAACTCTTCACATACTATGAGTCTCCCGCCTTGAAAGATAAGTCCTGTCAGACAGCAGATGGAAGAAATACTTCCTGAGGAACAAAATAAAATCAGTAGGAAAGACCTAAAGAATAAGAGACTCAGTAATTCTTCCAGAAATCTTCATTCACATTATGCTAGAAAAGTGCCTAAGAATCAAAGCAAGATTGTTCCATTTTAGCATGTGATCTGAGATAAATCATCCCTACACGCTGAGATTGTACTTTGTTTTTCACTCAGTATTCTTTGAGGTGAACTGGGTATGGAACATCAAGAAACAGAAACTATACAGACAAATGAAATTAAAAAGAGAACAGGTATTCCGGATAGCTTTTATTTGTATAAGATGATGGCAGCATTAACTATACTACAGAAGAAAAGAAATTTTGGAACAAGAAATAGTTTTCATTTTGGACCTATTAGATTGCAAGATTACTTATGGACATTTCCAAAAGAAAATGATTCTGTGATTCTACAATAATGGGAAAAGTTGACATAAGATGTGGCCTTGGGTAATAAGGGGCATCTGAGGGATACACAAAGTCATGAAAAGGGGCCGGCCAGATAGCTCAGCAGACTAAAGTGCCCGCTTAGGTAGAGAGTAGTGGCAGGGTTCTATCCCCGGAATGCCCTGCCAGCCACATCCCCTGGGGTCCCCTGAGATGGTGATTGAGACTGGACATGGTGGTGTACACCTGTAATCCCAGCTCTTAGGAGGATCAAAACAGGAGAATTACTACAAGCCTGATTTAAGATGTACTAAGACTCTGTAGACCCTGTACCAAATACACAGGGGAAAAAGTCATCTAAAGAATTAATAACCACAAGGAGAAAGGGTGGAAACTGAAGAGTGTTAGGACAAAATCAGAACTCCACAGAACACGGATGTTTACAACAAGGGAGGTGAGTGGAAGCCCCTGTTCTGCAGGCTGCAAAGGAAATGAAAAGTGAAAACTGCAAAAGTCAGCTTGAAATGATTCCAAAGAAAATGATGAAATTGGCTCACAGCTAATGGAAGTGAAATCAAAAGATCCTACTTTGGTTTTAATAATGGAGAAAACTTGAACATGTTCCTAAGTAGGGAAGATTTGCAAATGCTAAAATAGGAATTATTCACATGTCTTCATTTCAAATCCTGTCACAATTCAGCACAGGTTGAATAGCTTAAACCATACATATTTATGCCCCTGAGGCTTGCAGACCAGGCAATTCAAGACGATCAAGGGCCCAGAAGATCCAGTGTCTGATGAGTCAGTTTCCTCAATTGTCATCTTGCTGTATCATGAGAGGGCAGAGAAATCAGCATAGATCTCTCATCTCTGGCTTTCTGTTCATTTGCCTTTTTTTTTTTTTTTTTTTTTTTTTTTTTTTTTTTTTTTTTTTTTTTTTTTTTTTTTTTTTTGTATTAGTAATCCTTTGTGGTACAAAACAATTACATTCTTCTTAGGAAACTGGCAGACACACATATTAATCGTTTTTCTCTTTTTCCTTCCCTTCCCATCTTCTTCCATGTTATCTTCAGGAAAGATTAAAAAAAAAGATGGAAATAACTAACAGAGTTTTCAAAACATTGATAGAAAATGAAAATCAAGCTCACACGTTAGAACTGTAGGAAATATTAAGACAAATTGTTTAAAGGTTAGAGCAAAGCAGTGCAAAGCTGATTCCCTGAAGTGGAGTCTCCCACAAAAGGAGCGGCTTTCCACAAAGCTGGGAAAAGGATCCAGGACTAAATGGTCCAAACACACCTCAAATATATGTGTGTTTGTTGGGCTTATCTTAAAAATATTCTTACTGTTGTCATCACTGCCAGATAATCTACACTCTCTGGTACTTTCCTAATCTTAACATCAAATTTTTATCTTTTATTTGTTTTTGTTTTTTTTCAGTGATCAGCAATACAGTCATTATAGATGAGAGTTCCACAATTCATTAATGGCAGTTGTATATTCTGAGACTATGATAAAGTCATGGGGTAGAATGAAAGATGAAGGCAATGTTCACCAGTCATTAACTAGTGAGGCCCCTTAGGCTGACCTCAGAGGAGCTGGCATCTTGTGAACCTCAACAAAAGCAGTTTCAGTGAACTGCATTGGACTCCAGCTCAGATTGCACAAAAAGAAGGCTGTGTATTTTTCATTTTTCCAAACCAACGAGCAGTGTAAGAAAGCCTTCATCTTGTATGCGACATTGATGATTATAATACAAAATTTGAAACTCAGTCTGCTAAACCTCCCATAAGATGTGCTGGTGCTTGTACTCCACTGAAAGGACCAGAAAGATAGCACACAACAGCAAAATATATTCTATGCATCATAGTTAACGTATATTGACTTCTAATCAAAAGAGAGGAAGAGCTAGTATTTGTAAAATAATTACATTTGAAAGCCGCAGTACCCTAAAATCTAAGTCTCATTCTCAAATTCAACATCCAATCCAGTGTTGGAACGTATCCAACAAGGAAAATCCTGAAACTTCCTCTTGCTTTTTCCTGAGTTTTACCCAATAATGCTCCAAATACTGTATGCTTTGTTTGCATCACACAAGTGGAAGGTAAAGTTTTATTTAATCTTTCAGAAAATCGAGAAAAATATGAAGCTATATATAGAGGGGGGGGTGGGAGGAGGCAAAAATTTGAGTTTGTTTTTTGTATAATTTTACAAGAATACATTTAGTAGAATATATTAAAAGTAACAACCAGATCATTATATGATACCTGAATTTCAAGGGTTTACCTGGAATTTAGCACAACACATTTTTCTATAAATGGACAAACTCTTTTATAAATGAAGATCTAGTTGTCATCACTGATTGAAGCAATCAGTTTGTTTGAAAATGACAAGAATCAAAGCAACAGTGATTCTTTTAACACTTCACCAAAAGGAAGATGGCAAAAAATCAATGCATACAGTTTCCTGGATGAAAATTATTTTCAACTTGGTGCTCTGTACAAATCCAAGTTTTTCCCCATACATTGAAGTATGTGGGTAGAATAAAGTCTTTGCAGATAGAAATACTCTCAACACTTACATTTTTAATAGATTCTTCCTCAAGTAGCTATAGGAGGTCTTCTGATGAACATAAGGAAAGGACAGCTCAAAAAGAGGGACAAATGACAATCAAGGCAAGCAAGAAGACAAGGAAAAACTCCAAATATTGAAAGGACACCCCAAGTGGCAACCGTGCAAAAGCCATGTAGGTTGGTGCACTAAGACTCACATGCAGCAGCTATTATATATATTCACATATATAACCATATGTATGACATATATCATGTACATATATATCATATGAGATATATATTCACATATATAATCATATACATGTACATATATCAGATGAGATATATATATCCATTATAAGATCTCAGGCTATAACTGTAGGATACATATACATATTTCTGAAGGCAATGACTAGATTAGAAAACCAAGGACAAGTGTGAAGAAAGGAGATTTTTTAATGGAGGCTGTGTGTCACTGTAATTTAAAGGCCAAAATGAGAAGAAGGATCCAGAAATGAGAATAGAGACTGAGATATCAGCAAGGTCTGTGCAACATCAAAATTGGTTTTCCAGACACCAAATGAAGAAGAAAGAGTACAGGTAGGTAGAAAGAGAGGCCAACTGATAAACACTGTAGATAGAGATTAACCGAGGTCTAAAAATGAATACAACAACCAGAAGGTCACTAGCGATGAAGAGTTGCAGTTAATGTGGAAGCCATGACCTCGCTTTCCTACTGCTCTCTCTCAGCAGTCACTTGGTCAGTGAAGTTTGTTCTCTAGGGAACATTGTGCAATGTCAGGAGACATTATTGTTGGTCATCACTTGATGTCACAGAAGTAGTGGTTTGCTACTAGCATCTGTAGGTAGAAACCAGAGACACAGCTAAACATCCCACAGTGAACGCAGTGATGGCACACAACGGTTGGTTATTCAATCAATACATCGGTGGTGAGGAGATGGAAAATCGTCTTCTAGAGTAATCTTCTGTCATTTCCAGACCCTTCAGAGACAAATATTCTCAGTATTTACAAATGAGGCATAGACATTTAGCTACCAGTAAATGAGCTTACCCAAAAATGTTTTATTCTCACTATTATTGCTTTCCCATTTGGTTAGAATTAAAATACACACACCGGTATAGATCATCACAAGTGATACCTGACCATGGCTTTCCATTGGCCGTAAGCACTTTCTGAACTTCCTAAAATATGTATATTTCATTCTCACATGCATTTGTCTGCTTACTGTACAAATAAATAGCCCCTAGGGAGAATTTGTTTTTTAAAATTTGAGGTTCTGAAATCATTTGGTTGTATTTTCCTTTCCAAACAGTGTCTTTGTCCCTTAAAACAAATTAAGTTTTTTCATATAGTTGTTCATGCATTTTAAAAATATTTTAAGATAAAATGAACTAAAAAAGCATATTTGTTCTGAAAAGCTTAAGAATTAGAACATTATGAAGAGAAACAAAGGATATCTAAAATAATTAGGGTGTGCTCCATAACAGTCTGCATGAGTATTTTATTTTAGTTTAAACAATACATTAATTTAATTTGAATGATTCTTTTAAACATTTGTCTTCTATACAGAAAATTTTGGACATATTTCATTAATTAGGTTCACAGATCATTAAAATGCATATTAAAAGGAAATAAAGTAGAAATCTAAGCCATGTGAGTATGAGAAGTCATTTTGCTACAAAGAATATTTGAATGCAATTATAATTGTATATCATTCAGTTCCTTCAGTAGTTTTCAATTCATGTTTCCTCTTTCACAGCAAAGAATTGTGTTGTCTACTATGATAATTTTCTCTAAGTACTGAGAAAACAACAAATGTTACACATGATCATTTTTCATGATGAATATAATCATGATTCTTTTTAAAAACATTGTTTTGCTTAAGAAATGCTAATTGCTAGAGAGAAGAATGCCTGTGTTCATTTTCACATAATTTAAATTTAAATTTCTTTTCTTGATAAAGGGAAGCCCTACAAAAAAAAAAAAAAAAAAAAAAAAAAAAAAAAAAAAAAAAAAAAAAAAAAAAAAAAAAAAAAAAAAAAAGATGTAAATTGATAGATCAAGTGCCTCATTTATAGATTATTCTACTCATTGTTATTGCCATTTAATTCATTTAGTTATTAAATTACACGTTAACATTTTTCATTCAAGTAAAGACATTAACTTTTTATCAGGTTGATTAGCATTTTACATACAGGCACATGGCTCCCAGTGCACAATTCTTCCTCTTTTCCCTCACTACTTTCCTTCTCAAATGTATATCTGTTAGAGTTTCTGCAGGCTGCTAAGCAAATATCAAAAATATTGTAATTCCAAGCACAAGCTTGTTGGACTCTAGAAGGCCGTTGAAGTTCATATGGGCATGCTCTCTGTTCAGCAGAGGGCACTAAGGTCCACTTTGAACTCAAGCACTTACTTAGTGACTTTAGCCAAGGCCTAATTCTCAGAGCTTCAGATATTTCATCCAAGTGGCTGTCAGGAGGACAAATGGACGATCAGGACAATGTATGTGATTGACAATGACTGAATGACTGCTTGGTGGCCATTGGCTGAATTCTCTTCATGTGCTCTTAATATATATATATATATATATATATATATATATATATATATATATATATATATATATATATATATTTGTTTTGTTTTGTTTCTCCAGAGAGATACCTAAGTAGCAAATATTCTACAACTGTTAAAATTAGATATAAAAAGAATACAAACTTCTGTTTTGTAAGTTATCTTGAACTCTGATATCATATACATGATATCATATCCTTGAATTCAGCAATGAAGACCTTATTAAGTTGTTCCACAGAACTGTATTAAAAGAATGGTTAATTTGTAGGATGCCTTGCAGATTATGAGGTCTTTTGATGAAATTTGAAATGTATATACCAATACAACTTAACTCGGGCCAGGCATGGTGGTGCGTGCCTGTAATCCTGGCACTTGGGAGGCTGAGGCAGGAGGATCGGTGTGAGTTCGAGACCAGCTTGGGCTACAAAAGTGAGCCCAAGGCCAGCCTGAACTGCATAGCGAGACTGTCTCAAAAAGACACACACACACACACACACACACACACACACACACACACACACACAAATACAACTTAACTCATAGAAGACCTTGGTAGAAAATTACTAAGGAAACAGAAAATACTTAGATAACAAAGGTGGAATAGATAAGGCCAGCAAGATAGCTCACTGGACTAAGTCCCTGCTTAGGCAAGTACAGGAAATGAGCTTCAATCCCCATTTCCAAATGCTGTGCTAGCCAAGCATACAAGTGTGCTGAGCCAGCTACTGAGTCTGGCTACTGTAGTGCTGCACGTCTGCAATCCCAGGGCTGGGGAAGCTGAAAACAGGAGGATCATTACAAATGTGAGCTAAGTAGTAAGACGTTGTACAAAATAGATACACACATACATACGCACATGCATACATACATACATACATCATGGAACAGATACAGATTTTCAGAAGCAATGTTATGTACAACTAAGATAGATTTAAAAAAGAGATATTAAATTTTGAAATTATTTGAGGAAAAATATCCTAAAGGAGGATAGAATGTGTAGGATATGGAGCTAAAGGTTAAATTGTTTTGAGAGAAGTGAAGCAGCTTTGACAGTATGGAGAAAACAATTGGTAGAGATTAGAGGAAAGTAGGATGTCATAGATTTTGGTTGAGATACAGTATAGGCTTAGTTGTAAATAATTCATACTAGTGAAGAAATAAACACATGTTTCATTTATAAAACATGTGAAACTCTCAAGAGATCATCAGGTTTTGTCAAGGAGAAAATATTGACTTAGTGTTTGCAGACATGCTATTTTCCCAAGTTTGTTCTTAGGGATGTGCCATTAACATTTGTGATCAATACTGGTATCTTCATAGCCCCAAGAAAAGAAATTTAAATGTAAGCATGTTTCTGAGGTAGTCTCCCTCCCTTTCTTGACTCACAATACCTGAAACCCAGAGAAGGATAGGTTTATATTAGCTCACAGGTATAGTACACAGTCACCGGCTTCAAAATGCAGAATGTGCAAGGTGAGAAGGCACAGCAGAGAAAAGGATGCTCAGTCCCTACTGCCCAGGAAGCAGAGCGAGTAGGAAAGACCAGACACAAGGAAGCACTTTCCCAGGTCGTATTCCTGGTGACTCCAGTCAGGCCCCACTTCCTGCTTATACTTTCAGCTATGGAATCATTGACTCAAGGATGCCCTGAAGAGTGAATGTAGTGACCTCTAGATTCAACCCTCTTCCAAATACAAGACATTTTAAAAAAAATTTTGGTGTCCAGAACTGAAATCAGGATGTTAGCTGAAATGTATGAGGCCCTTTTAGATATAAAGCATAACATCACTAATGCATGCCCAAATTGCTGTGACAAGTGTTGTCTTTGAGTATTTATGTTCAGGATTAAAAATAGAACAATCACGAAAAAATAATTGTTTCATTTTAACTTTTCATTTGAGTCAAGGGAAAGACAAATACATCTCAGAAAATCATCTAATGAAGCATGACCTACTCAACCAAAGAGATGTGACAGGTTTTTTTAAACTGTGCTATAGGATAGAATACTCCGGTGACAAGAAAAAAATCCTAAAGACTAGCCTAATATCTTAGCAGATTAAAGCACTTGCAAGCAGGTGTCCACCTCCTGGCCTGCAGTGGCAGCTCCACCCGCAGGGTGCGCTGAGATGGCAACTGAGACTGGGTGTGGTGGCACATGCCTGTAATCCCAGCTCTTGGGAAGCTGTAAACTGGTGGATCACTACAAGTCCGATCAAGTAGTGAGACCCTGAACACCCTGTAGACCCTTCCCTAAAATACAATAAATAAATAAATAAATAAATAAATAAATAAATAAATAAATAAATAAAACAAATGCTGATGCATGGCCAATGCTCAACACGAAGTAAAGTTAGACTCCGAGCATTCGTTGCAGGCATCCACAATCCAGAACTTTCAGTTTGTTTGAAATTCAATAACTCTATACTGAAAAACATATCATACGCTATCTTTTCATGTATTATTCTCACTTTGGAAAGCTGCGAAGAGGCTGCAGAACAAAGGCACAAAGCTCTCAGAGTGGAAAGTTCACATAGTCTGTCTTTATGTCTATAAAGTTTTCTTACTGTCCACACTGTTAATTATAATGCCATGGGTCGAAAAAAGACCAAAAACAGGAGGAACTTTAACAAATATATTTAGCCTTTTTCGTTTTTTTTTTTCTTTTTGAGGCAGGTTTCACTATGTAGCTCAGCATGATCTTGAACTCACTTTGTAGCCCAGGCTGGCCTCAAACCCTTAGCAATCTTTCTGCCTCAGCTTTCAGCATGTTGGGATCACAGGGGTGAGATAGCACGCCTGTCCTAACTTTCCTCTCTTTTTTTTCTTAATATACTTTGTACACATTCTCATTGTTCCTCTTGGACTCACTGTGATCCTCCTGTTTTCAGCCTCCCCTGCGCTAGTATTATAAGCATGTGCTACCACTCAGGGACTTGGTGGCGGGCTCACTGTGCCCCGGGATGCGCTTGCAAAGTATGTGCTGCCAGGGAGCAAGCCTTTTCCCTGTGCTTGCCTAAGGCAGTGCATATATAGAATTTCTCATTTTTTTCCTGAAAGAAATGGACAGCACTATATATCACGACCTTAGGAATTAGGAAGCATAGTACGACCTTTGACTTGACTTTAAATTTAGTAGTAGTTTTCCTAGTATGGCTGATGTTTTATTATCCTCCCCATTGATGGGATCGAAATACTTAACATCCACACTTATGGGAGGACAGGATTCAGTCCATGGCTAGCAGCACTGAAGGCACAAATAGCATGGAGTTGGGATAGTGGAGGACAGCTGCTCCTACATCAGCAGCCTGGAAGCAGAGTTGGGAAAAATCTCCAGAAAGGAAGGGGCCAGAGACCAGGCACGACACCCACAGTTACATTTCCATGACCCACCCATCCACGCCGCGAAGTGCGCTCCACCAATCACATGAGCCATTGCCAAGTCAATCATCTTGATAAAATCAAGCTTTATGGTCGCAAAAGTCTGTTAACACTTAGTATTGCCTTTCATTCAAATGATACCCGGTGACAAAACGAGAAGAAATTTTATTTCTGAAAGGTATCAATGAAGAGCATTTCATATTGGCTACTATGATTGTGAGTACCAGTGACAGGAACCACTCCAAATTAATTCAAACAGGGAAAAATGGTAAGAATATGACTTGGTTTCAGAGCAAAACTAGTGCAAGGGAGGGCTTTAGTCAATGTTAGAACTCAGCTTCTACAATTGGAAATATTTTAGAAATTTTATTTAAACAAAAACAAATGATTGAATCTCATACTGTAATGGAAATGTTATGGGAATTAGAAAATTTCAAAAATTTCAATATTTTAATTTCTAGCCTTATGTACATTATGAAAATAAGTATAATAAATGAAATTTAACAATGTACTGCATGTTGATATTAATCAAATTACTATAAAATTTAATCAGTATAAGAATTGAAATGTTAAAATAATTGCAATAGTAATTTTTCAAATTTTTGGGTTCCATTTTACACATAGAGCAAAATTTCAGTTTGGGCAATCCACAGTCGTAAGTATTTAACAGCTGGTCTACTCAGCAGCGTGGATAGAATGGTAGAGTTATTAAGAATGAGGGAGCACATTATGTCATTAACCTCTTCTTTGTTCTTACTATCAAATAGCTAAAATCATCAGAAAGCAATAACCTCAAATTCCTTTCTATATGACTCTCACTTAAACTGCAGGAACATAAGAAATGTTGGTGCTGGGCCAGTGAGATAGCTCAGCAGACAGAACACCTGCTTTGGCAAGTACAGGGATCAGGGCTCAATCTCTGGCACTGCAGGCTGCACTGGCCCTACCTTTGGCATGTGCTGAGATGGCAACAGAGTCTAGAATGTGAAGATGCAGTAATCCCAGCACTGGGGAGGCTGAAAACAGGAGGCTCACTACGAGTCTGATCTGCACAGTGAGACCCTGTGCCAACTACACAAATAAAGAGGAGGGGGAGAAAGAAAGGAGGGAAGAGAGAGAGAGAGAGAGAGAGAGAGAGAGAGAGAGAGAGAGAGAGAGAGAGAGAGAGAGAGAGAGAGAGAGAGAGAGAGAGAGAGAGAGAGGAAAAGAAATGAAGAAATGTCTGGGCATGGCAGCTACATAAACTGTCTCATCTTCTACCATGGACAGCTGCTTTCGGCATGGTACCATTAGCCACTCAGGGCTCCTGATCAGACATGCAAGAAGAAGAGTTAACAGCAATTTGATACAGAGAAAATTCTGAGACATGAAAGGTATTTTTTAATCATAAAGAATATAAAACATAGAATAGATTTTACTTCATTTAAAAGTAAAAGAAGAAAAAAAGAATCTGAAAAATAATATGTGGTTGCCTGCTCATCTCTGTATAATTCCTTTGCTCCAATTGAGGAAATAATCCTAAAAGATGGCCAAATATTTCAACACCATTTTGAGCACCACAGCACTGAGAATTTCCCACCCAACACATGTAAAGAGCTTAGAATTGAAGCATGACCACAATTGTGAAGACTCTTACAATTCAAGATGAAAATTATAGGGCAAGATTTGAGAAAGGAGAACGCAATTACTTGAAATGGGCAGAGCAAAACACTGGTTTTATCCTCTGGCTACTGACAATGTTCTGTACATTTCTGTAATTGTCAGGGTACTGTAGCTTAAATGTGAGACTGTAGGAGTAACGTAGTTTATGTGCTTCTCACACAGATTGCATTATTCTAGGCAGAAGATAAAAATTTTCACAACTGCTTATAATTTTCACAGCAATTCCTTCAAAATTTGAGATTTTGTACAAGCTCAGTTTTTAAAACTTATGAAATAAATTATATAACAATGGTTGAGGGAGCAAGCAGTAGGAAATCTGAAACTGTAAAACATAGAATGCTCTTTCATGATTGAGTAAAGCCAGCTCTGTAAGATTTGCAAGCCAAATTCTCAAGGTCTGACTTGGTCCAAGTCTATGGGATGACTTGGGAAGATTGGAAGTGAACATGTAAAGCATATAAATAACAGAAACAATTTGTAGGTGCTTTTATTGCTTATACCATATTTGCAAATTCAAAAAATATAACTTCAAAAATTCTTAAAGAATTTTTGAGAAATAACATTATACAAAGAAGTTTGTGTTTTGAATAGTTTCATTCATCGAGCACTAGAATAAAAGGTAGGTTGTGGGGTAAGAGTACTGCTGGCAAGCCCAGATGGTTATCAGGTCCTATGTCTCCCTCTCTCCTGTCTTTGTGTGTCTCTACTGTCTCTGCATCTCTGTCTGTGTTTGTCTCTCTGAGTATCTCTCTCTCTCCCTATGTATACATATATATATAATAATCAAAATATTGTATATACATTGAGCTTACATATATATAATTTAATAAAGATAATAGAATTAATTTCAATTAAATATGCATCATACACACATATATACATGTACATATATGTGTGTATATGTGTATATATATATATATATAATCCCAGGCCTTGCACATGCTAGGCAAACACCCTGTCACTAAGTTATGTCTTAGATCCTCTTCAACTTGAGATAGCATCTTACTATATGTCTCAAATAGGCCCTTTGCTTGAGACAGTTCTGTCTCAGCCTCTGAAGTAACTGATTTATAAGGCTTCACCACCACAGGTGAGTAGCTCTGGAAATTCTGCATAACTGTTACTATTTTTAAAGGTTAACTGTGCTTTCCCTGATGCTCTACCAAATCCACAAAAATTCACAGTTCATTAGGTTGTATTTTGATGGCGTCACATCCATTCCACTTCCTTGATATGCATTCCTGGAAGATAAAAGTTTGCCATGAACTCTCTGTGCACACCATTGTGCATTTTTAAAATGAAAATTGTAAATGTCTCGCCTATTTTTTAAAAGGACAAATACTTTTGAGTGCTGTATAATTAAACATAAAATCAGTTTAGGCTCAAAGCATTTTATAACTTCATAGTGACATATATTCATAGCGGTCATGAGGCCCTGATCTCAATACCCAACTTCATACAAACCGCATCATATATTTAACTCTCTCAAAAAGGAAATAGTTGATAAATATTTATAGAAAAATAAAGTACATACTATAGCCTTTGGCAGTAGGCACTCATGATGATATTACCTCTAAGAATGGTTCTTGGTTTTGAAAACAATTCTTTAAAATTAAATTTGAACTTTTCCAATGCACTAAAAAAGACAGCAAATCTAAAGCATGACCCGGGAATGTGAATACCCACATCATATTTTAAAATAGTGCGAGTGTCACCAGCAACTTGTCCTCAGCAGTGTGTCACACACCTCGCTCTCATTCTAATGAATGGTGAAGCCTTGCAGGAATTCATTACCTTACACATGGGACCCCTCTCTGTCTCACTACTATTCTATCTTGAATCAAGCGACCAACCTTTGAGGGTGTCTAAGACGTGAAATCCAGTGGCTTTCCCTCAGAATGTGGTGTGCAGTAGTCATTAGCAAAGGCTTAAGAACATTACAGTTTTCACGTAGTCTAACTAAACTCCATTGCCTAAAAATAATGTAGGAGCAACAAAGTGAGCAGTAAATTCACGTCAGCTAATAGTACATAAGGAGGAACTTGAATTTATATTAAAGATCTGTGGAAGTGATTAAGATAGTTAAAGAAGTACAACGGAAGGGAAATGTCATCAAAATACATTGTTATATTGTTTATCATCTTTTTTCCCCTGAAAGGAGCTCGGTAGGCGTAAAATACCTACTGCTACAAATGGAAAGTTCCAAGTTGGTAGTTCACTAAAATGATGTTACTGTGCACATATTTAAAGATAGAAGTTTACAAAAGAAATACGGTAGCTGAGCTTCATTATTTAAAAAATGCAAAGATGGCTTTTATGAAATAACGGAAGTAGTAGATACAAGAGTTATGTCACTTTCCTAGAGTTGTTATAAATCTGAATAAGTTGTTTAAACTAATTAAACATTGATCTTTTCACCTAAAAATTATTGAAGTCTCTCATGACTGCTATTAGCAGTGAAAATAAAAAGAACTGTATATTATTTATCCCAGTATGTATCATGAAGAATGTTATTAGAAAAATTAGCATATGCTAATGATGGATTCCAAGACAAAAGATCTCAAACTATGGCACACTGGCATTTGAGAAAACAGCAGAGGTAGGGTAGGCTTTCTCAATTTCTCTCCCTGCTTCCCTGAAACAGGCCATTAGGTTCTCATTAGCGAGGTGCCCTCTGGAAATGCAGAGGAAAGTGACATCCTTATCTCTGTGTACAGTTAAATCTGAACATGCTGGAGAATTAGAGAAACGGGACTCAATAAGTTGTCCTCATTGTCCCACTTAATTGCGATCAGATTGAGCACTAGATTGTCCAGCTGCACTCTTCTGCAACTCTCCAGTTCTTCACTAAAGCTAGCATGAGCAAGTGCACAATTTACCTTCCACTTTAAGGGCATTGTTTCCAACCACTATTATTTCCTACAAACTGTAAAGTAGTTGAATTTTTCTTTTTCTTTTGTTATTGTTCCCTTATTATGGTGGACTCAGCATGATGGAAGAAGAAAAGACTATTATTGCTTTATGTTTCCTTTAGGTAAACAAATATTAGTATTTCATTTACCTTGACCATCAAATTTCCAATTTTTTCTTTTTTTCTTTTATTTTTATTGCTTTTAATAAGAAATAACATTGAGACAGTTTCAAAACACGTTAGTAGCATAGCCATTATAATTGATACAATATATATAATTGTCTTCATAGTAGTTGTTCAGAGTACAAGACGTAAGCATGACAACTCTTCTAAACACTATTGGTATAAAAATTTCTTGTCATTGAACTAAGAGAAAGTAGTTGTATAGATAAAGCAATATTCCATAATACTGGGTTATTGGCAGAACTGGCGATGTTGGAAGCTGTTGACTTGAGCCTTTTACAGTTCAGCATACTAATATGGCTTACATTTTATGCCTCATGGCTAAACAATTCTGCTGAGTGGTTAAGTTCAAGTAAAAGCAAGACTTATATAATAAAATATGTAATTTTTGTATCTGACAAGGTCAGTCAAATCCCCTCAGCATTTACCTTGAAAGCACATACAGCGTTTTGTAGAACTTTTGTCAGTGTCAGCCATTTGGATGAGTCATGGCCATTGCTTGACCAGTTTTCTCTCTGTGAAAATGTGAGAGAATGTTTTCTTCCTAGGTGACCCTCCTTAGGCACACTATACATTGTTGATCCCTTTCCTCTGTAACCCCATAATCTCCTTGAACAGAAAATTTGGGACACCACTGAGTTATAGGATGTTACAACACTGGTTCTCTTATGACCTGAGTCCTAACTGACCTTGCAGGGCTAATGCAAAAATATTGGCTAACCTGTGAGACCTTTTTCTCTAATTTTTGGTCTGCAAACTTATGTTCTTAACCCTCCAGAAGAGAAATCTAGTGATACTATTACTCTATAACATAGGTATTTGAACTTAATATCACTGTCTTTCTGAATATCAAACGTCTTAGAATTAACATGGAATTGGCATTTCCATCAATCATTGATATTCTAACAAATCCCTATAGAATGTGATTAACAAAAACTGCTACACTCTTCTACACAGAAATTTAGAAATCTAAGCATATACAAACTGTAGCAGGTCAATCCTATGGCATTTTTCCTTGTTTGTTTTCTCTTAAAACAAACATTTACTTGAGAGAGAGTGTAGCAATAACTGAAATTACATTAGAAGTAACACACATCTAGAAACCAAAATGAAAAGCCCATCCAATGAATGGAAAGTATTTCAAGAATGATTTTAGTATGCTAAAATCGTTGCTACTCTGAGTGTCAAAAACCTGCTGGAGATTCTTAGTATTATTGTCTAATTAATCCTGTGTACATACGTTCATGGTTTTGCCCCCTGCCAAATTTCACATCTTTTCTTCTTGCTGCCTCTTCATTGTTTAATTCTTAAGTTTTTGATTTCCACTTAGCTGTATTATATCTTTCCCTTTTTATTTCTTCTGAGTCCTTACACTAGGGAGACTTTATGATATTTACGCATGTAAGTCTGGTTTATTTCACTTATGAATATATATTCAAGATACATCCATTTATATATGAAGTCATGCAGTTTATCATTCTTCATAGCTAAGTAATATTCCATTGCATAAAACCACCACATCTTTTTCAACCAATCTTCAGATGATGGACATTTTGACTGTTTCCATGATTTGGCTGTCACAAATTGTGCTGCTATGAAAATAGGAGGACAAAAATCACTATGATATGATGTTTTTAGCTCTTCTGGGAAAATTCCCAGGGAAGGAATAGCTGGATTGAATGGGATTTCCAGAACTAATTTTTCAAGGAATCTCCACACTGATTTCCATAATGGTTGCACCAGCCTGCATTCCCACCAGCAGTGGAGAAGGATTCCTTTTCCCTCACAGCTTCTCTAACATTTATTGTTGGTTGATTTCTTTATGATAGCCATTCTTTCTCGGGTGAGATGGTATCCAAGTGTTGCTTTAATTTACATTTCCTGGATGCCTAGCTCTGAGCAGCATTTCTTCATGTATTTATACGCTTGTCATATTTCTTCCTCTGAGAAGCATGTGGTCATCTTGGTTGCCCATTTCTGGATTGGATCTTGGTATTTTGGGACCCTAATTTTTTTTAGATCTTTATCAATTCTAGATGGAAGACCTTTGTCTGAATACTTATTAGTTAAAATATTTTAGAACTTTGTGCGTTGTCTTTTCACTCTGTTGGTATGATGAGCAAAAACTTCTCAGCTGGAGGAGGTCCCAGTTGTTGATGCTTTCAAGTGTTAATTGTGCATTTTGATTTTTGTACATGGACTGTTCTCCTCCCCCTATGTCTTCAACATTCCCTCCTAATTTCTCTTCCAGGACATTTAGTGTTTCTGTTTTAATATTTAAATCTTTATTCTATTTTGAATTTAGTTTAGTGCATGTTGATAGATGAGTCTAGTTTTAGTTTTTGACCCGTAGAAGGCCAGTTTTACCAGCACTATTTGTTAAAGGGGTTATCTTTCTTCCAGTAAAAATGTTTGGCCACTTTGTCAAAGATAAGGTGGCCAAGTGTGTTTTGTGTTTACTTCTGCATCTTTTAATCTATTCTATTGATCCTCAGGTCTACTCTTTTGCCAATACCATGCTGATTTTATCACTGTGGATTTGTAGTATAATTTTAGGTCAGGAATTTTAATGCCTTCTGCCTTATCTTTGCTGCCCAAGATTGTCTTTGCTATTCTATTCCAGGTCTTTCCTGGTTCCAAATAAATTTTAGGAATGACTTCTCCAGTTTTGTGAAGCATATTGATGGCATTTCGATAGGAATTGAGTGAAAACTCCATAACAATTTAGGGAGTATGGCCATCTTCACAAAGTTGGTTCATCCTATCCAGGTTTGGGAAATATCTTTCCATTTTCTGAAATCCTGTATGATCTCTTTTTTCAAAGTACTGTATTTTTTCCTTAAAAAGATCTTTTACCTCTTTAGTTAGATTAACTCCTAAGTATTTCATTTTCCATGGTACTATTTTGAAAGATTTTTTTTTCTCTAATTACCCTCTCAGTGAGTTTGTTATCTGTGTAGAGGAATTCTATTGACTTTTGGGTTTTGACTTTTATCTTGCCACACTACTGGCAAATTTACAAATTTTGGGGCCCATATGGACCCTTAGATTTAAATTAACAAAAAAAAATGTGTGTTTTCTCTCACCCTACCCAGATTTGATGTCCTCAGGAGCCAGATGTACCTCCTATGGCCTACCATTGAGTTTAGCACTGAACATAGATCATTTCTTTATGAAAGGAATGTATACGTTACAGTGCTGCTCTGAAGATATTTTTTACCTTTTCTCATTCAACAGACTAAGAAAGAATTTCAGGACAAGTAGGAGCCAGAAGAAAATCTTGATGCATTGATTCCATTGCAGAATTCTGCCTCCTTAATCACGACAAGTACTCTATAGTTTGGGTTTTAAATTTTATAAAACAGAGGAGAAAGCTATTTAGATTCTTGTCAAAACAAGACATTTGCAATACCTCATGTATATGAGTAACAATATGCTATATTTTTTGATTGATATTGCATTAATTCTACCTCAGTGTATTCATGTTTGGGTCTCTGAAGACAGACAACAAATTTCCCTCACTGAGAGAAAATTTCAGAGTATTTTATGCACAGATATCATATGGCTTTTATGATGAGCACAATTATTTTACTCTAAAATTAAACATATATTGGTTCACTTTTAAACAATATTGCAGATTTAAAATTAAATGTATAAAAGAACAATGTAAACATTAGATACAGGAAGTGAAGAAATAGAGCTTTGGTAGAAGAAAAGGGACCAAGAGATAGATGAAAAAAGAAGGGCCAGTGAGATAACTCAGCAGACTAAACGCCTGCTTAGGCAACCACAAGGACATGGGGTTGGTCCTTGTCACCACAGGCCATTCCAGGCCTACCCCCACGGTGCACTGAGCAGGCCACCAAGACCAGTTATTGTGGTGCATGACTGTATTCCCAGTGCTGAGAGGCTGAAAACAGTAGGATCACTATGAGTATGACTTGCATAGTGAGACACTAGAGCAAATACATTTTTAAAAAAGATGAAAAAAGAATTGATAAGCATCATGCACATGTGCCAAGTCCTGCAAGGGATATGAAATCAATGTGTATGGCAAACATGTACTAATAAAAATTAAAATCAAACAATAGAAAGGTACAAAAACCTTGCCTGAAAAGAAAAGATATGAACAAAGTTAAATGAAACCCTAGCGTGCTGACACACATGCCTATTCCCAGTTTTTGGGAACCCAAAGCAGGAGGGTCATTCTAATTTGATACCACTCTGACGTAGTGAATTCAGAGGCAGCCTAAACTACATAGTGAGACTCAATCTCAAAAAAGAAAAAGTATAAAAAGACTAACTGGAATTTATTATTACAAATTCTAAACAATAACAAAAAAGTGTAGAAGTACTTCTTACATTAAATTCTGGTGCATTTCCTAGGAATTAGCTTCATAAACTGTAAATGAACATTAAAGTTATATGAACACTATACATAACCACTATAAAAATGTCAACACAGTGCGTAGTACAAGCAAGATCAGATGAACATAATTTGATATTGTGTAAAACATTATCAATGCAAAATACTGAAATATGTATAAGAAGGAGTTATCATAAATTGCAGGACAGTCTGGCAAATTATCAGAAGATGCAGGTTACGCCTTCCTGAAAGAACATATACAGGCTTAAGGGACAGATGTGCTGTGTTTGAGATGGTCGGGAAGATCTCCACTCTTCTGCATCTACATCCCTGCGGGAATGGTGGACTAACTCTTACACAGTCTGATTTTCTCATCCAAGAAGTCACATCACTAGCATGATCAACAAAAGGAAAAAATAAAACCAGGGTACTAGGGAAATTGATTTATATTATCATATATGCTTTGAACACCATCTTACTGGCAATGAGCTCTAAGACAGAAGACAAAATGCTTCTCCACACAACCACAGACAACGGAGAGAACTTCACAATCCACATTCTGTGAGATGCTAGGGAGAAAGAAAGTATAATTGGAAAGTAGCTGATTTTAAATTTTGCATTTTACGACACCTAAAATTGTTATGTTTTTGATACCTTGGAGAACACAAAATGTTGTGCTTTTTAAATATAACATCCGCAAAAACATGAGATGAAATATATTTTTTAAAAAATTATGCTCAATATATTGAAACATAACTGCGAGTTCCACAGGTTGGACATAATCATTTTCAACTGTATGTAAAGGTGATGTCATGTTTTTTTTCCTCACTTCTTGAAGTATCTGACAGACTACAAACCTCTGTCTTCCTACTACCCTAAAAGGTAAACTGCTCTGTCAGTGACACTGGCACTACAATACAGTTCTCAAGAGCAAGAAAACGTTGAATTTCTCACCAGGATGTCAAGAGTTCATGTGATCTTACTGTCAGAGTTTTCTGCATTTTTAAAACTCTAGCTACAAAAGTACCTGTAAGCTTTTCAGCAATTAGTTTCCTGGAGATCCGTTAACATGCCCTGTCAGACAACTCAGACCCATGACAAAGGACACTAAATGGTCTCTGAAAATGCGACCCTCAAATCATTAATTTAATTCCTCAGTAGAATAGCAGTTTACATATTTCCTTTGAAAATGGTTAAAAGTACATGCATTCAACTTGGAAAATGACAACGGCTTTAAAATGCACAGGAGACATTTTTGTATGATTTCACAGTAGGATAATGTACAAAGCAAACCCATTCTTTAAATATTTCAATCACAAGAAACACATTAAAACCTTGAATTATAATTACAGTGAATGGAGTCTTTCATATTCTAAATATTTTGAAGACTCAGTAAAATATATTTCTCAGAGGTTATGGAACATTTTCATCTCAAATATCTTCATATGACTTTTTTTTAAAGTTTGTTCTTTCAGCAACAACTTGAATATTTTAAGTAAGTCTTGTTTTTAACTCTACACATTCCATCTTGATTTTTTTATAACTTTCTAGATGAAAAATGGTAAAATTAGATGTAAAAATTATACGAAGTTACTAGTAATTCCTAACACAGGAATACAGAAACTAATATTCGCAGTATCAAAATCTGAATTTCAGATGTAAAGGGAATTTCCTGAGGGAAATACCATGGTCATTGTGGAAGTGGATAAACTTTTGACAATATTCCTTGACTAAAGGCCGTTCGTTGCCAATTCCTAATCATAAAATAAGATTTAGAAGCAGAGACTACTTGCTTCAGGTGTTGAATAGTTAAATGTAGCTATTGTATCAAATATTATTTGCCTATTAAGATGGTTTTGGAAAAATGTAATAAATCTTCAAATTAGAGTATAGTTTTACTTCCAATTATTATACAGAGGAACGCCAGAAATAAAAATTATTAACATGTCTTTAAGCAAGCATTCAAGCTAAGAAACATGAAATCCCCCCACCTTTGTGATAGAAGATATATGCAGCGACATGGTATCATAATATTCAACTGGATGTAAGAGCTATTCATCATTTGATTTGATTTGAACACTTAACAGAAGAAAACAAATGTGGAGGACATTAGTTCTAAAAGTAAATAATTAAAACCACTGGATTTAATTTTTCAAAAATAATTTACTCTCATATTTATATAATGTATATAAAACTATACATAGCTATTTGAATATAATAGCAAATGCTTATGCATATGCTATATATCACATAAACATATATTTCAATAAATATGTTATGGCAAGCATTAGGATTTTCTGAATGTCCTATATTGTTTTCTTTAGCACAGGCACCAATTGTGATAAATTATATATTTTTTTGGTGGGGTGAAACAGTGTTGAATCATGTAGCCTAGGCTAGCCTTTAACTCACTATGTAGCAGGGGCAGAAAGGAGATTCTCCTGCCTAAGCCTCACAAGGGCTGTGATTAAAGCCATTCACTACCACTTTTTACTAAATAGTGATATATTTACCAATACTAGAATAACATTTAAAGTGCTAAAATTCAGTCCAAAGTTTACTCATTTTTCTTGTTTGTGTGAAAGCCAGTCCACGATTATAAATATTAACACATTGTCTAATTAACGTGTTGTATATAAAATGTCATGATAAGCCAACCTGAATTTTATAAGCTTTATAACCACTTGTAAATATCTCAAATCCCTAAGTAACTCAAAAGAAAGCTCTGTAAATGTGCTACTTTGATATTCTCTGGCAAAAGTGAAACAGAGAATAATCTGATATAAAGCCAAAATGTACATCATTGATTTTCATTCACTCATTCAACAAACATTTGCCCTGTGTTGCAAAGCAGAGTTAGGTAACTTTAATAAGGTTAACATTTATTGACCAATTTCAAAGAGAAAGGCATGATCAAAGGCCTTTACTTGTACTGCCATGAAATCTTCACAGCTGGTCACCAATGGCTCTGCTCTGGCTCCTAAATGGACAGAAGCCATGCTCAGACCAGGGTGCCCAGGTCACCCAGTTAGAGGAGCAGAGCTCATCCCTGAGCTCCTGAAACACAGCTTTCCCCTGCAGATTTGGAGCACTGGTCTTGATCAATTTTATAAATTCATCCTTTGGAAAACTTGATAAAGAAATCAGTCAATCATCTAGAAATGGAAAATACCTATAATAGAGTATCATGTTTTGGAATGTGAGTTAAGAGCTCGGTGTACAGAAGAGTCAAAGATAATTGCTCAAAGTCTTCAGAGTTCAGGGGTGGGATTATTCTATTTACTGACTTAGAAATTGAGAAGACAAAACAGAAGGCTCTAAAAATAACATCAACTCCCAGGATTCATAAAGAAAGATAAACAGAGCAAGAGGAAATGGACCAAAAAAAGCAATGATTTGCACGCAGCAAAGGAAAAATAAAGCAGATATGAGCAGAGACAGAGTGAGCTCAACCTTATTTTCTTGACTGGCAGACTCAGACACCTAATTCCCCAAGATTTTCAGTTGCAGCATTTTTTGCTATGAGTAAAACCCTGACATATTAAATGATTAAGTCGGAAAGAGAGGACTCACTTATTGAACAAATGATTTATGTAATCCTTAGCATCCAGTTAAACACTGAATGTATTTAGATATGAAATTACACAATTTTATAGACCTATATTCATAAACGTATTTATATATTTTATGGCTCTATTTATTACATAGTCTTGGCTGTCCAGCCTGTCATTACAGCTTAATGTCACATAATAGGGTTCAGGAAGGAAGAGACCTGCCTACCAAACGTCCTTAAAGCATTCATCAAGAGCTAGTAACCCACTTTTCATTAAGAAATCCTATAAAATGTGCTTGGCTTTTCAGGCTTCGCCAAATCTTATTTTAAACTGAAAGATTGATATTTACAATAAAGTAGACAATGTGATAATATATCCAGGGAAACTGAAAGTTTATATTTTCTCTCAGTCATCTGAATGCTTGAGAAACCAACATAAATTTAAGAGATAGGCAAAAATGATTTGAAAGTATATTAAAGAAAAGAAGCAAGAAGATAAAAGAAAATTTTTCAGATAACTAAAAAAGCAATGGAAGGACATGAGCATGGAGGGAGCTGACAGGATGACACACAGACAGAAGGTGCATCGCAGGAGACACAGCTGTATGGGCTGTGGCACGCGAAAGAGGAAAGCTAAGAGGAAAGAGCAGAATCAGATGCCCAGGCCTGGTGTCCGGGCAGTAAGTTCATATCGCCAGTTTGGAATCCACATGCAACAGTCAATCCAGGGCAGCACTGACAGGCTGACAATGTGAAGAAAGCGAAGGAAAGGGCAGAGAACAGCCCGTGCTGTTCAGGAGGCCAGAGACGCTGCTTCCAACAGCAGCTAGCCAGCGGTTGGCATTTCTGCACTTCGGCGGTCATAATCTTAAGTAACTCATATGTCCTCAATTCTCACTGACCTTGAAGGGCTAGGGCCAAAACACTGGATATCCTTGTACCCCTTCTTTTCCTCTAATTTTTAGACTGTAAACTTTCGCTCTTAACCCTCCAGAAGAGAAGCTTAGTGATTCTATTACTCTATAACACAGGTATTTGAAATTAACATCACTGTCTTTCTGAATTTCAAACTTCTTGGAATTAACATGGAATTGGGATTTCCATCAATCATTGATATTCTAGTTAATCCCTATAGAACATGATAAAAGCAGTTACACATTTTTACACAGAAATTTAGAAATCTAACCCTATACAAAATTGTAGCAGGTCAATCCTATGGCATTTTTGCTTGTCTCTTACTCTCTTTTAATACCTCTTTTTTGTTTTCTTGTGGAATAATCATTTACTTGAGAGAGAGTATAACAATAACTGAAATGACATTAGAAGCAGCACATATCTAAAAAAACAGAATAACAGGCATTCCAAGTATAGTTTTAGTGTAGAAATTGCTATCCTCAGTGTGAAAAAACCTGTTGGAGGTCCTTAGGACAATTGTCTAATTCATCCTGTGTATATAAATGCATGGTTTGTTTCTACCATGTTTCCTAACTTTTCTATTTACAGTCTCTTCATTGCTTAACTTATGCTGTAACATACTATAACTCACTGGTGTTCCAAATTTTCTGTTCAAGGATATTGTGAGGTCACAGAGGAAAGGGATCAGTGCTGTATAGTGTGCCTAAGGGAAATCACCTAGAGAGAAAAACATTCTCTCAGGCTTTCACAGAAAGCAAACTGGTCAAGCAATGGCCAGGACTCATCCAGAGAGCTGACAGTGACAACCATTCTATAAAGCACTGTACAAGGTTTCAAAGTAAATCCTGAGGGACTGACCTTGGGAGATACAGAAGTTACATGTTTTGTTATATAGGTCTTGCTTTAACTTACCCTTAGCCACCCAGCAGAAACGTATAGTCATGAGGCATAAAACCTAAGTCTAGATTAGTATGCTGAGCTGTAAAATGCTTAAATCAACAGCTTCTGACATTGCCGGTTCTGCCGATAACCCACTACAATTATGGAATATTGGACTATGTACACAATTGCTTTCTCTTATTTGAATGAGAAGAAATTTCTTTATCAATAATGATTATAAAAAGTATCATGTTTGCAACCTGTGCTTTTAAAATAACTACTATGTGGACAATAATATGCACTGTATTAATTGTTGGAAATGTACTACTAACATGTTTTTTAACTGTCATATTGTTATTTCTTATTAAAAGTAATAAAAATAAAAACCGAATTAGAGAGATAAAAAAGTAAATAAATGGAATAATAGAATGTAGCAAAAATAAATCTTCAGTGACTCAATATCTGTCTTTCCTCTAACATAGCCTGCAATGAACTGTAGCTTGATAGTCTGGTTATCAAAACACCATCTTTTATACCTAATAAAGAGACTACCACTTAAAATAACTACATAACTGGCTAACTAAATTCTTAGTAAGAG
The DNA here is from genome assembly GCA_004027025.1 of Myocastor coypus. Taxonomy (NCBI): domain Eukaryota; kingdom Metazoa; phylum Chordata; class Mammalia; order Rodentia; family Myocastoridae; genus Myocastor; species Myocastor coypus. The sequence goes on from PVJA010003094.1 coordinate 91,426, forward strand.
AAATTGCTCAAAATAACGTCTACATGCTGAAAATCACCTGAAATAGAATTCTTAATTTTATTAAAATAACTAAATAAATTCTTACCTGGAAAATTTCCAATCTAATGTCTACATACTGAAAACAAACTGAAGTAGGATTTTTAATCTTCATTACACCCTTCCTGTTACATAAATTATTACATATAGATGTAAAAATGAAATTTTTCAGTGTATTTAGTATCGGGCTTGCAGGGTCTCACTACACAGATTGGACTCATAGTGATCCTTCCCATTTTTTAGCCTCCTCGGCCCTGGGATTACAGGCACATGCCATCATACCCAGTCTCTTCCATGTCTCAGGGGCCAGGCAAGCCCAGCAAGCTGGAGATCTAACCCCCAACGCCTGCATCTGCCTAAACAGGTACCTTAATTCACTGAGCTATCTGGCAGGCCTGTTTAGTAATTTTTTTTTTTTTCAGTATCATGGATTGAACTCAGGACCTTCCATATGCCCAGCAAGTGCTTTTTCTACTGAGAATATCTCCCTGGCCCCCTAAAATACCATTTTTAAATATATAAAAGATCCCAAATTAGTTTTCCCTAATTTTTTCTAGTCAGCTAATTTAAGTTATATGTACGATGAATTCATCTTTTAAACATCATTTAAAATTGAAAATGAAGAATTTAGAATTATGAACCACATAGTAATATTTTGGGCAATGCTGAATTCCATATGTAATTATAGTCCCTTGAGATTATAATGGATGAGAAAAATCCTCCTATTGCCTTGTAATGTTATAATCATTAGAATATCACATCACAGTGGATGACTGAAGGAACGCTAGCGAAAATGGAACTATTACATTCCTAGACATGCAATAGCATAGCAGTACAATTACAAGCAGTACATAATACTTGGAGTGAAATTAAATGATTGTGTTACTAGCTTATGTACTTATTACACAATAATTTGCATCATTAGTTTAGGATGTGTTTCTTCTATGTATAGAAAAAGATTTAGAGCAAACGATATCCATGTAGCAGCCTCCTCTAGCTCTTGGTTCCCAAATCCCTTGATTGCCCCATTTTCTCTAGTGCTTGCTTTAATCATCTGTTCCTTTCTTCACCTTAACCTGAGACGCCACAGGCTATGGAGCACCTAAATGTGTCCTACATGCTCCATTATCTAGGTTTGGGTAAGGAAACCCTGTGATGTTCACATGATCACAAAATCTTTCCGCATACATTTCTCAGAACGCATCCTGACACGTGCACGTGTTGACCAAACACATGTAGGTCTTTCAGTACATAAAGAGAATCTGCTGGACTTTTAACACAATATTAGGGAATTTGGCAAAAGTCGAGAGCTTACACTTTAGGAAGATCAAATTATTTTAAGCAAATTTCATGTATGAAATATTTAAAAAGTCTGACTTGGTCAATCACAAAATGGATCTTCGTTATTCTCTTTTCATTATCCTTTTTAAACCAGTGACGCCAGAATTCCCAAAGCCCTGTGCAAGTCAAGCATCTTTTGCTTCATCTCAATCACCCATTAGCACCAGATATTTTCAGTCTAGGAAAGTAGCTCAGGTTTGTGCTTTATTTTCCCCGAGTTACATTTTACAGCTTCTACTTTCACTCCTCAGAAGGTACAGCAGGGAATGGATGCCCATGAGTACTTTGTTTATCTATGCAGAAGTGACATTCCATTTGATGTTGCAACAAAACTGAAACATCTCCATTTTTACTTTCATTATTTGATGCTTTCTCTATTACAGTGCATCTAATCATCACCATTACAGCTTCTCAATATATATGTAAATAGCTTGCACATATTGCCTCACATATTTTATGTCCCTTTGCATTTTGTAATTTTTCTTTCTGGTATTTTAAGCCTATATTTCCAACTATGGTGCTTGATAAAATTCTTTCAAGTGTTTCCCTTCTTTTTCTTATACTAAGCCAGTGCTCTATATCCAAAGGCTGTTTTGTAGACACTTTTTGAATTCTTCCTATTACCTCCTAAAATTATTTAACAGTGACAACGACAATTTTATTTTAGAATAAAGGGTATTGCAGCACTTTTCCAATATTTTTAATGAATGTAAGCCTCCATTTATTAACTCTCATTGCTGAGTGCCTACTAAGTGCAAAGTACCTTTCTAGATGCCAAAGTTTCAAATAATAATCATGCATAACTTCAAAAATGTCAGAATGCATCAAGAAAGGCTGATAAAAGATAATAGAAAGAGAATAAAAAAAGATGAGGAAAAGGAAAAGTTAATAATTGAGGGGTGAGATTGGAGGTTCACAAGTACAAGCTTGTCTCAAAAATAAAAACAACTCATGATGTAGCTCAATGCCAAGGACTTCGGTTCATCTTCCAGTGACCCCCCCCACACACACACACATGTGCACACACACATGCACATAGCCACACACATACACAGAACAGGAAGAAACAGCAACTGTAATTTAATATGATTATTGTACAGATAAAATGTCAAACTAGGATCAGGAAGTTCAAATGCCTTAAGTGCTCTAGAACTACTTTACAGATGAAGCTGAACTTGGGAGAAAACAGAGTTTAATAATTCTAGGTAGAAAGATACGTTGGAGTGCAGGCAGTGTGTGATGTGAGTGAACTTAGTTGTTTTTCTATTGATGGTTTTCCTGGCAATTCCATTGTTTGCTTCTATGTTCTTCCCCCTCAATCTAATAGCTTTGTGTATAAAGCAAAAACATTTTATTCAACACTTCTTTATAAAAACAATTCAGTGGAACAGACAATCCAAATAAAATCCGTTTCTATGAATGGTATGTGTATTTATGTGTAAGCTTTCCACATTGGGATTGATCTTACTTACAAATTGTTTATACTCTTATCAAAAAAAAAAGCAGTTTTATTGCAAAATTCTTTAATAATCACATTAGGTTTTTAAAAGATAATAAACTGTATAACTAAAATACTGATACATTTTATCTTAAATGCAGAAATACACTTTGTAAATGTATTCTATTGCAGAGAAAAATGTCTAAGTAAGCTTAATTTAAACTTATGAACTCGAGGCCAGACAAATAGCTCAGCAGCCTAAAGTGCCTGCTCAGGTACAAAGGTGGGGGTTCGATCCCTGGCATGCTGTGCTGGATCCACACCCAGAATGCACTGAGACAGCTACTGAGACTGGGTGTGGTGGAGCTCAGCTGTAATCCCAGCTCTTAGGAGGCTGAAAACAGGAGTCAAATTTGTGTAGTGAGACCCCATAGACCCTGCACTAAATACATAAAAGGAAAGGAAAGAAAAAGATAAACGTGGAATCTTGCTACAAGTTGAACTTACAATTGTTGAGAGAATTCAAGTAAGTTCATTAAAACAAGTGACTGACCAAAAATTTACAATTGTCAACTTTTGTACGCTGGACTGAATCAAGGGGGGAAGTCAGCTATTAAAACGCAGCATTCAGAGAAGTTCCTAGGGATCAGGGAAGTCCAGATACCAGGTAGGTGCCGTGACAGAGCTGAAAGGAAGAACGCAAGAACAAAGCCTGCATGATGGGAAGTCTCTCAGCATCAAAGAAACTGTCAGGCCTGAAGATGTGTGGCTATCTGGATGAGCATTGAAAAGTTGTAATAATTTGCAAAAATTATGCAGGTTTTTGCACACGTGTTCACATGCTCTTGCATGCACACTCACATGTACCTGAAAGATACTTTTCTCATGGGAAACCTCTTTTTTTTTAAATATGTATTTTCAAAAGCGCCCTCTGGATTTAAGCCTGATGATCCAAGATTAATGTAAGTCAGGTTGCAGTGGTATCATTCGCTCTGCTTTCTGTGCAGTGCTTCTCAGCTGCCACACCTGATACACGTTTTCCTTTCCTTGCCTTCCTTTTTATTTCTGGCCTATCACAATCAGAATTATGGAGGATGTCCTAAATGATCAAGCAAACTTAGGTTTATTTAGACCTCATGAGAAATATAAAGGATTTGAAGAACTTATGCCACTCAAGGAAAGTCTGTACAATTATAAAAGCAAGTTATTTTTAGAACTACTCAGTTGTCATTTCCCATCACTGAGGTTGTATCCCAAGGCAGAATCAATTGTACCGCACCTTATTAAACCAATAAGTCACACTCCCTCTGCACCATGGCACATTCCCAGTCCTGCTGTGCTGTAGAAAAAGCACCTTGGGTAAGGGAAATTCATGATGAAAATTAATTCTTTCTTATGTTTTTGTTTCTGCACATACAGTCATTGCTTTTAAGATCAAATCATTTATTGTAAATGCACAGAACAAAAATTGTGGATTATTAGGTCTCACAAAATTCCTGTGTTGAAAGCTGAACCCTCAGTCCCTCATTGTGTGGCTTTATTTGAGGGACTCCTTAGAGAAGCAATCAATTTAATGTAGCATCACCAGGATGTACCCTTATCCACTACAACTGGCATCTTCATAAAAAATGGGAAATGTGGCCACACAAGCCTGCAAGGAAGGTGTAGGTAGATGCAGGTAAAGGTAGGCAAAGAGATGAGCCTAGAATGGTTCTTTCCCTTAGAGTCCTTAGAATCCACTCTATTGATAATTTCATTTTTCACTTCTAGGGTTCAAAACCATGAATTAGTTGATTTCTCCTATTTAAATTACTCTATTTCCCTGGTCAGCTCTAATAAACAATGCAAGAGCATCAGCAACTATAAAGTTTTTATATTGTAACAATTGCAAATTTCTTCTTTGCCAAGTTGCTATAAATTTAATGTCTTAAGAAAGATGAATTAGTACCTTATAAGTCCAGCAATTAGAAGTTCTCTGCACACTAAAACCAGGTTGTTAGTAGAATGACAGAGACGTACACTGGACCCAAGAGACAAGTCAAGACAATTGTATCACATTAAAATTTACTCCTGCCTCCCAAAGTCCTTTCCCAGGCAGAATCTGGCCAGATAGGAACATCCCTGGCCTATTAGTGACATATTTAATGATTAGCATGCTAGATCAATGACAGAGACTGAGCATTCAAGAGAAGCACTTCTTATCAAAGTGGCAGCGGCACAGGTGCTTCCCACAAGCCAGCCTCTTGCAAGATATCATGAGAAAAGAGCTAGGAGAAATTAAGCAAAAACTGGTTCCCCGGAGGGATGGATGTAAGAAACAGGTCTCAGGAAGCGTTCTGAACAGGTAGAAGATAGACAGACGTCACCACAGAGACTGAACGGCAGAGCTGGGAAGTTTCTGTGCATCTAGAGGTGTGTGTGGAAGCAGTATTAGCCTGACATTGGAACATACTCAAAGGAGTAGAGGCTGTGGTGGGTGGGCTAGGACAGCAGGTACCTGATTACATGGCAGCCAAGAGACAGTGTCACACAATAAGTAGAAACCCAAATTTCATTATTCATTAGGACAAAAAAGCACAAGTGAAATGTTGAAAGAGAGACGTAGTAACTATAGGTAGGTAAAAGAGTTCTGTTGAGCAAGGAACACTAAGAAAGTCTAACAGTTGTCTCATTTTCAGGGCCAGTGATATAGCCCAGTGGCATAAGCACCTTCCGGGCAATGGAAAGGTCCCGAGTTCCGTTATGGGTAGGCAAAAAAAAAAAAAAAAAAAAAAGGCAGGGGCAAAAGTCATCTTAGTTTCATAAAGTAATCTCATTTTATAAAGTGTTCTCATTTTGATGTGCTCAATGATAAATTATGGTGATATTTCAGTATTTGCAATTTAAAGATCAGTAACCTAATTAGTAATTCTTTAATCTTTTATAATAAGCAGAAAAATGCACAAGGTGATAAGAGTTACCTATCATAGATCTAGATAATGCAAGTTACTAAGAAATACTAGTTTTAAATTAGGAAAACACGGCCTAACATTTTTACAGTAAAAGCATCCATATAAAAAATAAAATCTTATTTTTTAAAGTGTAGGATATGGCCAGGATTTTAGTATACAACTGAAATCTGTAATTCCAGAACTGCTGGGAACAGGCTAGAGAATTTCAAATTGAAGCCAAACCCGAGTAGCTAAGTTAGATCTTATTTCAAAGGTAATAAAATCCTTGGGCTGGTGAGATAACTCAGTGATCTAAAGCACCAGCTTAAGCAGGTGCAGGGGACCACAGTCCAATCCCTGCCACCACAGGCTGTGCTAGCCTCACACCCACAGCAGCCTGAGCCAGTCAAAGAAAAAGTCATAAAAGCCTTGATATGTTGCTCAGTGTAATGACCCTGGATTAAAGTCTTACACACACACACACACACACACACACGTTTATGTTATGAGAACTATACAGCTTATTTCAGAGTTAGTAATACAAATGTGACAATTATATCAAAATTATAAATGCATAACTCAATAAAGTTTACATTAACATTATGTTAGAGTCATCTTAATTTTTATAACTTGAATCACCCTGAATAAGATGAATTTTTTATACTTAAATTCATAGTTAGTTCATGTATTAAAAGAAACTTTTAAAAATTATAGTTAAACGACTTTCTAATGTATAATTTTACCCATTATCTCCTTAGTACTATCTAGTCTTATATCTATGTACCTTCTGACAGACATAGCTGTCTATAGAAAATCTTTCATTTAATGTGCCTGCAAAGAGTTTCTGAAGTTATCTGTGTGCTTTCTTCCTCCAGAAAACCTAGGCAACTTGAAGAAGTGAAATTGTCATTATCTGCAGATGACATGATACTCTACGTAGGAAATCTCAAACACTCCACCAAGACACTGGTAAATCCCATAACCAAATTCAGTAGCATAGCAAGATACAAAGTCAGCACTGAGAACTATGTGGCATTTCTCCACACACAAAGAATGTACTGAAAGAGAAATTAGGAAAACTATACATTTCACAATAACATCCCCTCAAAAAAGAAATACATAGGAGTCAATGTCACAAAGAAAGTCAAAGTGAAAAATACAGTATTCTAATAAAGGGGATGAAAGAGGATTTCAGAAGATGGATATTCTTCAATCCTCGATAGGAAACCAATATTGTGAAAATGTTCATAGTCTCAAAATTGTTATAGAGATTTAATGAAATCTTAATTAAAATGCCATTAGTATACTTCTCAGATCTAGAGAAAAATTTCCTAAACTTCATCTGAAAGCAGAAGAGAACTAGAATAGCAGCAGCAGCCCTAAGAAACAAAGGAAAGGCAGGAGGCATTACAATCCCTAGCTACAGAGTACTATAGAGCTATTCATAAATTCATCATGATACTAGCAAAAAAAAAAAAAAAAAAAAAAAAAAAAAAAAAAAAAAAAAAAAAAAAAAAAAAAAAAAAAAAAAAAAAAAAAAAAAAAAAAAAAAAAAAAAAAAAAAAAAAAAAAAAAAAAAAAAAAAAAAAAAAAAAAAAAAAAAAAAAAAAAAAAAAAAAAAAAAAAAAAAAAAAAAAAAAAAAAAAAAAAAAAAAAAA
>PVJA010003095.1:0-80131 GCA_004027025.1 Myocastor coypus
AAAAAAAAAAAAAAAAAAAAAAAAAAAAAAAAAAAGATGGCTCAGTGGTCTAAAGCGCCTGCGTAGGCAAGCTTAGGCAACTGCAGGGACCACAGTTCAATCCCCAGCACCACATGCTGCACCAACCCCACCCCCAGGGCAGGCTGAGCCGGCCATAACATTAAAAAATAATAAAATAGAATCAGTCTAATAATCAGAATGATCCCAGGAGTTTACACAAATAACAAAGGAAAAAAAAATCAGAATCCTGTGTTTGAATCTAAGAAATTCTACTTTTCACAGTTAGTGGAGTCCAGATATTTGTTTTTATAAGCAACCTAGGTGATTCTGATGATGCAAATGGATAGTGAACCAATCTTTGAGAAATGCTATCTGAAACTTCAGAAATGAAACCCTGAATACTCAAAGCAGAATGCCTCTGGCACCACAAATGCTAGGAAGTCCAAGAATGAGAGACAGAAGAAAAGGTGTATGCACACAATATACATATAAATGTATACCTATACAACAGTAAAACCAAATTGGGATAATCTGTCCTTGCCATGACTAAAAGCAGCAAGTTTTAAAGTAGTATGGTTCACGATAGCCCAGTGTTGCTATTAAAATTATTATTATTATTACTATTATTATTACTATGTTATGGCCAGCTCAGCCTGCCCTGAGGTGGGGCTGGCACAGCATGTGGTGCCAGAGATCAAATCATGGTCCCTGCGGTTGCCTAAGCTTGCCTAGCTGGCACTTTAGACTGCTGAGCCATCTCACCAGCCCTAAAATTAAAATTTTAATTAGTTAAAATTAAATATTCTGTTCCTTGGTCTTATTTAATATGTGATTGCATATAAGTTGTGGCAGAAAAATATAGTAAATGTTTAAATTTTTTGTGCTGTAGTAACATATTACTATAATGACACACTGCTATTAATCTCTTATGGCTTTTATCTAGATGTCTCCCCAAAGCCTCATGTGCACAATAGGTGGAGATTTGTGCAAGTGGATGAATGTAAGGCACATAAATGTAGATTATGGGTATGGTTCTGGGGTTAAAAGCATGATGCTTTGATGAAAGGTGTGTGGATCTGTCCATTAATTGGTTTAGCATAGTTTTGACACCCCATAAAAGGGTGGGTGGAATACAAAGGGCAGAAAAAAGATGCTGCTTCTCTGCTTCACTGCTTTGTGCCTGCCATGGATTGTTTCTCCTCTATGATGCCCCTCTGTCACGCCACTCTGCCTTGGAGCCAGCCAGCTATGGCCTGAAATCTCCACAGACTGTGAGATGAAATAAATCTTTCTCCATTTAACTTTGGATGTTGGTATTTTGTCTCAGCAACAACAAAAGTAAGATGGACAATCCCTCTCAAGTTACTCCATCTAGCTTTGAACACACGTCATCATTCTTACTTTCTGAAGCAGCTCTGGAAGTTGTCTTTCATGAATGTCTTAAGTTGCACTGTCAAGGCTGCCTCCATGTCCTGAACTGACTCCAAATTTTTACCTGTCCCTTCAACATTGGAAAAGTGACAGAAGTACCATGGTGCCAGATTCACTGAAAAAAACGAATGAGAACACAATATAATGTTTTTCTATGCCTGCCTTCCTGTTGGATGGAACTTGGCAGCAACATTCACTGTATTATCTTTTCACCATACCTCCTACAGACACAAAAGACACTTCCAGAAATGCTGCAGAAAAGTGGCAAGAACAATGGCATAAGCATATTGGATACAAGCAGAGAGTATTTTAAGTATTATTAATGGCAATGTTCTCTTATTGTCATCAGTTTTAAAAATTTAAACATTCACCATATATTTTGTCCACATTCCACCTACAACATTCAGACTGCATCTTTTACGTACATCACAATTATTGAAGACATTAATACTGCTCTATAGATATTACCTAATGTTCAAAAAATTCTTACATCTAAGTTATAAAACCAAAATTCAAATTCATCTGCTAAAATCCAATGAAGCTCTAAAAACAATATATAATAGATCAAAAGAAACATGGGAATTTATGAAAGTCACACACCAACAGAACATTAACAATACTATATAGTACTAACATTGTCTTAAAAAAGAAAGAAAACAGAACAGGGGAAAGTATAAAAAGTACTATATAAGGAAAATCTCAAAATATACCAGCATGGGAGGCTAAGGCAAGAGGATGGTCGCAAGCTTAAGACCAGCCTAGGCTACAAAGTGAGCTCAAGGCCAACCTGAACTGCATAGCAAGACTCTGTCACAAAAAGACAAAAATAAACAACAAAAAAAAAGTAAAAGATAAAAGCAACCGCAGCACATCTAAGCATCATTCTGAAAAGACATGAAGAACAAGACCCATCCAACTACCATAGGACCTTGGTCTGACAGTATTAAATAAGTAAATTATTAATAATAAGTAATTATTAACTTTCTAATCACATGCTCAGTCCATCTTGTAGTTATAATTTATCTCCCACAGCTTGTTCACAAAGAAACCCAACTTAATCTGCAATGTCAGTACCAAGTATACTTGCACTGTAAATTAATAATCTATAGATATTTATATATCATCCCATTCTGAGCTTAATAACATTCAATCACTTAATTACATACTACTGCCCAAACTCTATCAATCCAGGGTCACTGAAAAGGCCAGGTTTAGATCAGAACTTGTGCCACAGCAAATTCATTCAAGCAGATATCCTATGGACTATTTGGCATCTAGTGAAATAGTGCCCTCAAGCAACCCACTGACCTAAAATGGCACTTTTTATTCAAATTCCATCACCATCTATTAATCCTTCCAGCAAATATTCTAACAGTTGCATCCACCAATTTTCTCTTAAATCTGTCCTCTTTCTTCAATCCTTTTTCTACCTCAGTGGAACCACATAAAACAAACAAATAATGCTAGAGACAGAGCCCATTGCAAAGACCCTGGATGCAATCCCTAGTACTGCAAAATAATAATATCACAGCTTCATTCCCCTTTTCTCCATTCTTTCTTCATGAATATATGAAGTTTTTCAGAGCCTATATAAAATGTGATGTTATATCTCTACTGGCTAGGAAAAGGTATGGCCACTGGGGATGGAATGTTGAGAATATACTAAACTACATCCTAGTTTTTTTGTTTTGTTTTGTTTTTTCAGGGTTTCACTGAACTGCACAGGCTGGGCTTAACTTGTATCCTCCTGCCTCAGCCTTTCAGAGTGCTGGGATTATAGGTATGTGTCATCACATCCTGCAAGTATCCTCATATATTCTCATGCATTTCAAGTACTCCTAAAACAGAAAAACTTTGAGAGTAACTACTGTGTCATACAGAAAAAGCCCACAAGGTACATAAATACATGGGTTACTTTGTGAATGACATTTTAACCTAGATAAGTAACTCACACAATAGTCTGTCAATGTCCCAATTTTCTCTTACATTCCAGTCCTTCAAGCTTCAATAACAACAACAATAAAGTCATGGCCAGGAAGATAGCTAGGTGGTCTAAGTACTGCCTAGCAAGTACAAGGACCCAGATTTGATCCCTGGTACTACATGACATGCTGGCCACTGAAACTGAGTGTGGTGGTGCAAGCCTATAATCCCAGCACTGAGAGGCTGAGATAGGATGATCACTATGAGTCTGAGCTGTGTAGCAAGACCCTGTACCAAATAAATAAATAAATAAATAAATATCATTTATCACTATTTGTGAATATGATAGAACTATATTTTAGAATTTATATTTCCTTATTTCTGACCTGAAGTCTTTATAATATTTGCAGCCATATTCAATAAATATGTGATGACTTTTCTTAACAAAGTAAGCTTGTTACAGAGAATATGAAAATTGCTACGTTCACAGAAAGTTAATTATACTTTTCTTTGGTCTCTGCAAATTTTTAAAGGATTTTCCTGATCAGTCTCTCTAAATACCATCCTTGATGATAAGGGGAAATACATGAATAAATTTCAATCTGATTAAATAAATCAAAATAAAAGATATAGCTCATTCATACAAATCATTCAAAATTACAATGATGTTTGAAGTCCTCAATCAACAATCTTTCCTTTCTAAGCCATTCTGAAAATACTACCTGAAATATAAAACCAGAAAAATATATGCACAGGTGTTTATTATTTTTTCCTCATTTTTAAAAAATGCGTTTAGTACAGGGTCTACAGGGTCTTACTACACAGATCGGACTCATAGTAATCCTCCTGTTTTCTGCCTCCCAAGCGCTGAGATTACAGGCGCACACCACCATGCCCAGTTTCAGTCTCAATCTCAGTCTCAGCACATCCTGGGACGGAGCAGGCACAGCACAGCACTGCACTGCATACCAGGGATCAATTCCCAGTCCCTGCTCTGCTTAAACAGGCTCTTTAATCTGCTGAGCTATCTGGCCAGTCCTTTCCCTCAATTTTTTATTTATTTTGTTTTGTTTATGTATTTAGCACAGGGTCTACAGGGTCTACAAAGAGACCCTCCTAGGTCCTCATTTTGATCTGAGAAGTCAGTATTTGTAATCTCAAAGTTACGTTACTGGAATCTCATCAAGGTAATTCCAATCTACCACTCCCCATGCAACCCACGGCGAAAATAAAAACACTAAAACATATTTATAATTACTGGGGAGCCAAGGGGCTCTAAGTCCAGCCACAAAGATGGTTCTCTGGAACAAAAGAGTCACCCAGGGCCTCACCCGGTTTTATTCAATGGAGGAGCGGCTTGAGGAGGAATGACTGAGAATTGTGGGAGGTAGGTGAGTACTGCGAGCTGAGCTACATGGGAGCCTACATTTACCTCTGCCATATGCAGAGGATATGCAGAAAGAGTAATCTGCATAATGTTATTGAGATAGGGTCTAATATTTTGGGTAGTCTGGTGCTTCAGCTTTGATGTAATCTTTCAAGCCCTAGGCAGTCACAGTCTCTGTCTTGAGGCTCATTCCCAGCTGGCAGTGCGGAGCATTAGCTCTTCATCCTGTCTCAACCCAGTTCACATTAAGGAGCCGCAGGTGTAGCTAACCAGGGAAACACACATGCCACCTTCAAAGACTATCACCAGCACCTCAGCTAGACCACTATATATCACTTAAGGCCAATTGAAAGGACAGACAGAAGTCCTAGCCAGCTCTGTACAGATCAATACAAGGAAATAGGGTCAGGCTCCAGTCAAAATAGAGACAGTTGCTCTTCCTTCAAGGAGAGCTGGTCAGGCGGTCCTCCACAGGGTCTCACTACATAGATGGACTCATAGTGATTCTCCTATTTTCAGCCTCCCAAGTGCTGGGATGACGGACCTGCACCCCACGCCCAGTCTCAATCACTGTCTCAGCATGCTCCAGGGGTTTGGCTGGCATGGCACTCCAGGGAACCCCAGCTGCTTCGCTGTGCCTGACCGGGCACTTCAGTCCACTGAGCTATCTAGCCAGCCCTTTTATCCTCACTTTTTAAAGTAACGAAAGAGCCAGAATTTAAGCCCATTAGCCTATAGCAAATAATAAAAAGCATAAAAATTTGTGGAATGAATGATTTGTAAGATATTCATCAATGAATTTAGTCTATTCCTTTTAGCATTTACTAGATAAAGGAAGATCTAAAAGTCAGGGAAAAACCTATGGTAAATTTTTAAACACTCTTAATCACAAAGTCCAGTTTAATACCAGGCAACTCATAACCCTGTTTTAGTTAATCTGTGCAATTTGTTCACAACTTTCCAACTTATGGTAGCACACCTATAGCCAAAAAAGGTTTTATTATGAGTCTCCAGTATCAGTACATTTATTTGTCAACTATACCCATCTACAACTATATATACCATATAACACAGAACTTTTACATTTTTTTTAAAAATGAAATGAAATTTTGTTTTGTTTTGTCTTATCTTGTTTTGTTCTGTGACAGGATCTCATTATGCAGTCCCTGCTGGTTCTGAACTCACTATGTAGCTCAGGCTTGCCTTATATTTACAATCCTCCTGCTTCAGCCTCCAATGTGCTAGGACTACAGGTACATGTCACCATGCTTGAGTCAAGGATGAAATAATATTTACCTTTCATTTATCAATAGTACAAAATACTGCAATCTAAAGAAATCATAATTTATTTATTTATTTATTTATTTATTTATTTATTTATTTATTTTTTGTGGCACTGGGGATGGAACTCAGGATCCTATGCTTGCCAAGCAAGCGCTAATTCTAATCAGCTATCTCTCTGGTCCGAAATTATAATATTTTAAAGATTTAGTGAAAGTGTAGGATTCAGTTCATTTTGATCTTAACTACAACAGATATAAACTGAAGAACAGACCTTTTGAAGGCAGAACACGCATACATACTTAGGGCAAAGTTAACTGTTATAGTAGATGTAAAAAATTTATTTCAGAATTATCTGAATACTTCAGTAATTTTAAAACTTTAGTGAACTTAATGGGTGTACTACACTAGTACTTTTATCCTTAATGAGGCTGACTAAAAACTAGAAGTAGAACTGCCAGCTCTTCATCATCTTGTCATTTATGTTTCTATTATTGGCATTACTGCTACAAGTTCTTTATGACTCCTTTTAAATGGTATCATTTTATAAAGGTTAGTTTAGTTGAAACTAGGCAATATTTATACATTCATTTTGGTACTGGGGCTTGAACTCAGGACTTTGTGCTTGCCAGGCAGGTGCTTATGTTGCTGAGCTATCTCCTCCACCTTATTCTTTTATTTTATTACACATGCATAAATGGATGAATTGCTACCTGCCAAAAGTAAACAAACAGAAGAGAAAATCATTGGCCATCCTGTTTCTCTCCTTAGCCAGAGTACTGTACTACAAATACACTTATAAAACACTAGTAAAAGTTTTATTTCTTCCTTTTAATATGCATAAAAATAAATTCACCATTTTAATAACAAAATTCTCTTACCTTGTGTGAATTCTAGATACATTCCGTTAAGAGACTGTAACTCAAATATACCTCAAACCCCTAGCTGGCACAACCCAAATCAGTCTCTCAAATGTTTTCCAGATTAGAACTCAATTTGAAGCCAGGACTAATTTTCCATGGTCACCCCAGGTCAACTAAGACTCTGAGGTTCTTATGATCTGGGCCTTCACCCAAAAGTTGATCCAAAACCAACCTTCAGGGATGGATGGACAAGTATAATCTTACCAGGATACTCACCCTTTACTTTGTAAAGGTAACAAAGAACAGTTATAGCTTCCTGTCTCTATAATATTCAATCACTCACTTAAGAAACATCTGTAAATGCCAGGTATCTCACTAAGATAACTATTTATTAGCATATCTTAAATATATTATATTGTATTTTCATTTGCAAAAGTGCCTGTAAAAACATGTGGTTTGTGCCCCATCGAGTGGCCAACTTAGAAATTTCAAACAAGTTCCAGCAAGGCAAGTTAACCCTAACTAATCAACATAATACCTTTGAGAAACTAAAGCCTGCAACACAAATGTTCTCGTGGGATAGTTCTACAAATGAAAATGACAAGAATGTAATGGCAGTGCTTCCTTATACTTAAAAATAAGGTTTGTACAGGAGATACAATACCTCTCCTTTTCCTAAAAAACAAGATCTAAACTTTTTACTAATGAAATAAAAGTTTCTTAGGTTAGTTTCCATGGATCAAAATCACATCAACACTTTAAAATTGTATTATTGATTTAAAAAATGATTTTAAAATTATCACTTGAGTTCTATTTCCTTCATAAAACAAACATAATTAAAGCATAACAAAACAGAAATTTAAAGTCAGGTGAGTCCTTAGAAAATATGAGGCTATGGGTGTAGAAGCCATTAAATGCAATTCTTAACATTAAAATGAAGAACCTTAAACTTCAGAATGAGGAAGTGATTTATTTCACCAGGGTCCCACAGTTAGTGACTTAACTCCTAATGTTTACATATCCAGTGCTCAAAAGGCTAGGATATGTGTATGTGATATACACTAAACACATGGCTTAGCCTCTCTGGATCTTACATTCCTTGTCTGGAAAAACAAAGAGATAATCTTTAAATTACCTTTCAGTTTTAAAATTCTATAATTTTAGAAACTTCACTGATCTATTACCTTATAAAATTATAGGATACGTTGAAAATATTTATTCCTGGTTCCTAAAAATGCAAAGATATATAGAATCCTAAAGAAGAAAGCACGAATCAGTAGTCTAAAACACTAAATACAGTCTGCCAAAAATGTATAAACACTTTTTTTTTTTCAAAGTTTTTTTTTTTTTTTCTTGTTTCAGAACCTTTATTTGTTTATTCACTCATTTTTATGGCCGGCTCAGCCCGCCCCGAGGGCAGGACTGGCGCAGCATGTGGTGCCGGGGATTGAACCGTGGTCCCTGAAGCCACCCAAGCTTTCCCAAGCAAGCGCTTTAGACCACTGAGCCATCCCGCCAGGCCCCTGTATAAACATTTCAACAGTTCGATGTTCGGAAGCTAGTGGCCACCACTTTGAGCACCTTTTTTAATTGTAGAGGCCGAAGGTAACATATAATCTCATGATGGCTCAATAAGCTTAGTATTAAAACATTTATATGTTTTTCTTTTCCTGATGTGTACATTTTTTTTGTTAAACTATACATTTGAGGGGCTGGGGAGATAGCTCCATGGCACAAGTGCCTGCCTGGCAAGTTCAAGGTTGTGAGTTTGAACCCTGGTCACACAATAAATAAATAAATAAATAAACTGTACATCTACTTCTTTGGTTAACACTGTGAAATATTAACATAGGTTACACTAATCTATTTGGATGACCCTGGTCTAAATTAATTTTGATTAATCTGTTATATAGCTCTAAAATATACAATCACTAATAAGAAATTTAAAAATATTCTCATAAAGACACACTACTGTTCAATTTTATATGATGAGGTTTATATTCAAGATGATTAGAAATAAAAATAGTTTCTGATCATTTGTGTTATTCCTCATAAAATTACAAATGCACCAGATTTCTTTATATGGTTTCTCCAAGATGCTCTATTCTTTAATCTTTTATGCTTATTGTTCTTCCTGTAAAGCCTGAATACATGCACTCTTACTTATATATTAAAAACTCTAATAATTTTCAGAACGTTAATGGGCTACTATCATGAACAACTTCAATAATACAAGCAATAAAAATTACTGTTTAATCAAAAACTCATGAACTAGACTGAAATATGAAAAACTGCAATATTCATCCATATTCACATTCTATAGAAAAGAGTTCTAAAAAGGCAAAAAGATTGTCCCTAGTGTTTCATGGGCAACATATATAAGAACTACCATTTTCCCACATTAACTATGTGTACATAATATCATTATAAATAAACATTGTATACATATAATATAGATGTAGCCAAAAATTTCTGCTCTCATCTAAAGCTCCACTTAATTCACATAACATTTAACATGGCAAACTTACAGGAAAAGCAAAGAAACTGGACAGTTCATATGATTCACACCACTAGAAAGCACCCTATGCTAGCAATCAAGTGTAATACATTAAAATTTCACCTCCAGTGCTTTAAAAATACCATCGTCTTCAGATATGAGAAAGTACACATAAACTGCATTATGAGAAAGTCCTCTACACTAGCAAAGGCAACAAATCTTCTATGGATGTTACTTTCCCTCAAGTTTTTAAGCTGCCAATGTTGTGAACACTAAAGGCTCTTACTCATATCTCTTTATTATTTTTAAAGGAATAGCATCAATTTTTTTAAAACAATACACAACACAAAAATTATAAGCCTCAAAATTTCCTTAATGGTTCTAACTTACAAGAAATATGCCCCTTAATTTTGCCTACCAGTAACTATTCAGGTAGAAGTCACATATTTGGGACTCTGCAAAGTCAAATTTTAATTTTCTACAACAAATGGATTTTTCAAAAATTTATAAATGGCCAGAGAAAGATAATGCACTCAAACAAAAGCACAGAAATTCTTTCTGTGATCAACCTAGAGGAACCATTTAAGAGAATGATCCAAAACAACTATAAGTCTCAGAGTCAAGCCACAAAGCCAACATTACAAATCAAGTTAACTGCATTTTTTAACTGGATCCTACTCCTCCCCTTCCAATCACAGATATTCCTAATTAATTCTATGAAAGTCAAGTGTTGAAATGCTTAAAATGAATCACAGCATGCATTCAGCCACTGTTATTTCTACTCAAGGCAACCATTCAACACTATGTAACAAGAATAAGATGTGCTCTGGCATGCTCCTGTCTTGTGCCTCTATGAAGAACTGGCAGTGGTGCTGAAAATTACTACTCAAAGATGAAAGACCAATACCCGCCTTTCAATAAAATCCATCATCTGGACTCTAGCCAAGATTTTAAAACTGACCCAATGTTATTAGAAACGATAAATCAACCCTATAAGCTGAAATGTTCCTTTTCTTACAAATTGTGGCCATACAAACACAAAAATCAGTGATAAGAAAACAACAATTACAGGCCATTCACTTCTGACAATAAATCAATTTTGTATTTTACAAGTAAATTTAACAATTTTCAAGATTCTACATCCTTTTCCCAAGCTTCTTCAATTACAATGGCTTTACGAATAAACTTCCTACTGCCTAAACACCCTACCACTAAACTTATGTAAAAATCAAACCGACAACTAAAATGGTTCAGTTCATAAAACCTAGCTAGTCCTGTATGTGTGTCCACATTGATTTTATACTCTTTGTTCCTGACTGTGAATTCCTGGAGGTTACAGATTAAGTCATCTTTCTCTATTCGGGAGTTGAATTGCTAGCTACTGAGAATTATCTATTGCAATGGTGAAAACCCTTCAAGTGTCTTACCTTCTGGTTTCCTTATCTTTACTTTTCCCTGTATGTGGGTAAGGTTATTTATCACTATAAAATATCCTCTAAGAGTGGTTATCACACAAACTGGGGACCACAATTCTCTTTAAAGCACAGGTAAGGTACAGTGTTACAATATACATCCCTAGCTAACACAGTCTTGTCAGAAATCTGAAATTTTAAATAATTCCCTTCCCTCCTTCCCTCCATTCTGTAACAACTGTGGAGTCAAAACCGAAGATGTGTGGTTGGTCTGTATACTTCATACAATCACTAAAAGAAGAGTCACTCACTGTCTTATCAAAAAAGGATCGCTGATTACGATACGTTCCCGCAAACTATAACCACTGCAAGTGTGACATATACATTTCGATCAAGTTTCGATCCTGTTACAAAGCCTTTGTCAACAGTGAGCTAGTGGGGGGTAAAGCCGAAGGGCTCCGTAGAATGAAGGAAATCACTGGACGGGCTTATCTTGGAAGACCAGAATCGGTGCTCTGAGGTGAGCAAAAAGAAACAACCTTGGCGAGGGGGCGCACATCCAGGCGGGGAGGGGAAGTCGGACTGCTTGGGGAGGAGGGGATTAGCGGGGAACCGCGGCGGCCCGGGGCTGACCTCGCACCGCGACTCCCCCACCTGCAGCAAGCCTCCACCACCAAGCCCCGGCCCCGGCCCGGCCCGGCCGGGTTGTGCCCTTCCTCCTGCCGCCGCCCGCATATCCGTTACCCCTGCAGCCGCGGGCTGCGGGGGAGGGGAAGGACAGCCGGGCCGTGGGGGCCGGCGCGGCGGGGATGCCGCAGTGGCTCCCGCGGCAGTGGGTCAAAGTCCGCGGGGAGACAGCAGCAGCCAAAGGCAGCGGTGGAAGTCAAGACTGACGAGAAGGTGGCCCCTCGGAGTCCTCCCACACCCCAGCCACCGCCGGTACCTCATACTGGATGTATTGCTTCCTCCACTCGGGAGTGATGTGCGCGGAGAGGTGCTCGGCGAACTTCATCCTGCCGTTTCCCCTTCACTCCCACCCAGGTCCAGCGGCTACAGGCGGCGGCGGCGGCGGCGGCGGCAACAGCGACTCCGACTCCTCCCCACATGGGCCCCGGCGCGGCGCTGCGCTTCTCTCCTCCTCCGCCGCCGCCGAGGTCTCCTCAGAGCCGCCCTCCCGCCATCTTCCTCCTCCTCTCCATAGCCCCGCCCCGCCCCGCCTTCTAGACGTCATCACCATGGTAACCGCCTACGCCTCACGACGATAGGGGGCAGGGTAGGGGGCGTGGCTTGGTAGCCTTCCTTCATTCTCCGCCCCTTCTGGGCCGGCCGTGCTGAAGGCACCTCCCCTGACCTCTTCCTTCTGGCTCCAGTTGGCTTGCAGCTGCTCTCTACCGCCTGCCTGCGAAGCAGCAATGTTGTTATTGTAATTAATATTAATACTGGAGCAACAATAATCCACACAAGACGTTTCTATTTGCAAAGAACTGTGCAAATGTTTTTTGTTATTTTAATATTTATTCTTCATCAAACCCTGAAAGATCGATTAACATTAATCCAAAATGAGTAGTTAAAACATATATTTTAGGACCAAATATATTCAAAGGAATTAACATTTCGCATACTCTAGGTGTTCGATAAATGCTTGTTGAATTTAGTTAAAGATGTCAGTGCCAAAAAGTACCTGCTGCTTCAGAATGTCAGTGTAATTGTAGACTCATGATTAACAAAAAAGCCAGTAACTCCAGAACCCAAACCAATACCAAGGGTGCCAAACAGACTTAGGACGAAGCTTCCTAGAGTTTGGGGTACAAGGTAAAACAATACCGGGAAGAGACTCACAAGGCGGTACAGAGTCAAGCCTGTTTTCAGTGAGACCAGAAATGACATCCAGGCTGAATTATTCCTGGCAAACATGCAGAAGAGATCATTCACAATTCAGCACTACAGAGAATGTGAGGTGGCTGTCCTAGAAGACCATACTTGAAAGAGAAACCGAGGTCCCACCCTGGAGGGAGGAGTCCTGGATAATATGACAGCTGACATTTATTGAATACTTCCCCATCTCCTTCCCAAGTAATGTTCTAAACCACTTACATATACTTTGTCTTTTAATTCTCACAATTTTGATGAACCCCAAAGCTTATTAGATGAGTATTGTGACCATATTCTGAGATATCCATCTGTAATGCTGGCTTTTCTCTCCTTCCATAGATGTTTCTCCTTTCCCTTCTCTTTAATTCATTTTTTAAAAATGTATTTAGTGCAGGGCCTACTGGATCTCACTACACAGATCAGACTTGTAGCGATCCTCCTGTTTTCAGCTTCCCAAACACTGCAATTATAGATTACAGGCTGGAGCCACCATGCCCAGTCTCAATCACTATCTCAGTGTGGCCTAGGGACACGGCAAGCAGCCTTCCCCTTAATTCATGTAAATACAAGTTCTGCAATCCTTTCCTCAGGAGAGGGATGAGACATGATGAAAAAATGTATATTCTATGAATGTTTCTGGATTTTGTTGTACAAAGTCCTCATTTGCAGGTGAAAGGAAAATCAGGGTCAAAACCAAGAAGAAAATAGGAGAGTGAGGGATTTCTCTCACCTCAGCATGGTATACATCTGCCCACCATCATCATAAAAATCTCTCTTCATAGGCGGTAAATACTGTCAGGAGTAAGATACAGGCAAAGAGGGCTATGTTATCAGGAAGAGGACACAACAATAAGAAGGAAATGACTGTGTGTATCTAGGAAGATAGTACCAAGGCCAACCACAAGAATATTTCCTGGGCCTTTGCTCAGACATGAACTAGAATGGTGGATCTTGGTAGCAACTTTCATATACCATGTCACACTGTTGGCCCAATGGCAGCACAAATAAACATGATCAATATTAGCTATAAAACCATAGAATCCTGCAAATTAGAGACATGGAAATCTTACTTTATCCACATAAGTAGATTTAAAAAGAATTCTCCTTATTCCTAGTATTATTTCAAGTATTTTACCAACTATAACCACCAAATAATTGAATGCTATTTATTGAACAGCTACTCTCTGCAGAGCTTCATGACTGGTGTTATAAAGGTTTTCTGAATAGCTGTAGTTTGAATCAAAAGAACCTCCTGCTTTGACTTTATTTTATGTATTGGCAAATACTCCTCCATTCTAATAAAATTTTATTGAGCCCCATGATGTTCTAATTCACCTTGGGAATGAAGGATAGATTTAAAAAATAAATTGGACTGTTGTCTTTTCCCTGGAGTAAATAACAATCCAGTCAAATTGATGAGCAGGTAGACCAATAGCTTGACTAAAGTATTATACATGCTATAATTGAGGTATGTATAAGGAAACAAACATCTAGTTGACCAGAAAGTAAAAGATAGTATAACAGAGGTGGTTTTGAAATTCAGTTTTAGACAATACTCTGACAGAGAAAAGATGTTAAAGACAAAAAGCAAGATGTAAAAATTATTTTTTTAAATGACCATAAGCTATCTGACCAGAATATCCTTTGAGGCAGCAAAATGTCTCCTTAATGAAATTTTTCCCTGCTTTGTCTCCTCCTCTCCCCAATCCAGTTCTTACATCACCCTATTCTGTATTGTTATCAATAATTTGTGTCAGCCCGTGAGCTCCATGAAGACAAATTGTTCTACAGCTTTACACAGTGCCAGGCACTCAGGCCTTCAATAAGTGTTGAAGGAATAAAGAAAAACAAGAGGGAAGGAAAGGAAAAAAACAAAAAGGAAAGAAGTTAAGATGGAATGAGATTGTGAAGGAATTGATCATAACAACACAGACATGGGATCTTAAAAGAAGTGACTCAGAATTAGAAAAGCAGTATATATAGTGTAGCTTTCTGATTTTGAACATTGATCCCCGGCATAAACAGACTTGCATTAAAATCCCAACTTTGCCATTTACAAGCTGTGTGCCCTTGGGCAAAGTACATTAGCCTTTAAAGCCCAGTTTCCTGGTCTGTCAAACAGGAATTGGAACTCCTTTCTTGCAGATCATTTTGAGGATTAAATAAGATTCTGTATGCAAATGATTTAGTATTATGCTTGGCCTCTGGTTGAGCACTCAATAATAGATAACCTCTTAAAAGCTTCTGTCACTGTAGGAAGGAGGGACCAAAATGGCGACAAATTCAACACCAATATATTTATAAGGGCTTTCTAGGCCTGGCTCTTGGTGTAACTAATTTACAAATACAAATTTATTTAATCCTCCCAAGAACCATAGAAGGTAGCTAGCCTCACTATCTTCATTTTAGAGATGAGTAAACTCAGAAAGAGAGGGTAAGCATTTGCACAAGCTCTCTCTTCTATGTAGATTTAGAATTGAGTCCCTATAACCCAGCTCCAGGATCCTTGCTCTTGAGCACTGTTGTTGCAACAACTCACACCAGTTAGCTACAGAAGTAAGCAGATAGCTCAGTGGTCTAGCCTGCTTGGTAAGCACAAGGACCTGGGTTTCATCCTCGGTACCACGTGCTGCACTGGCTCAGCAAGACTCCGTGCCAAATAAATAAATGAAAGAACTAATGAAATGAAGAGAAAGAAAGAATCAGGAGGAGATGTGACATCCAGCCCCAGCTCTGATGCCAGGAAAGATGCTGCTGCCATGAACCAATAAAGGAATACAAGGAGAAAACAGGTTTAGCATTTTACTAGCTGTATTCATATTTAGGAGTCTAGGAGATATAGAGTGCTCCACTTGGATATAAAATTTAAAGCTTTAAAAAACAGAAGACTGAAGACTAGGAAGCTATTCACACTTAAATGATGATTAAGTTTGATGATCCTGCCCTGGGAGAGACCATAGCATGGATGGAAAAGAAGAGATGGGAACATCTTGTTGTGAGCCTAATGAAGAAGATGGATCAAGGGAGAATGCTGAGAGGTGGCCAGAGTGGGTGGCAAGAGAATTAGAAGCAAGTTGAATCAAGGAAGTCATAAAATGATGGAGGTTTCAGAAAAGAGCAATCAATAAGCTAAATATCATAGCAAAATTGCCTAAGATGACTTCAGACTATTGGATTTAGTAGACATCACTAATAATCTAACAACAAATAGCTTTGGTATCATGAAAAGTTGCAGAAGTCTGAGCCACCGACAGTATTTTTGTCTTGGTAAGTCCTAAATTGTACTTATTCTATATATATTGTAGTACAATCGGGAGAAGTGAATCACATAGTCAGCAGTTTATCTAGAAATTCCTAAGTGCTGAGTTTGAGCACTTCATATTTATCACACATAATTCTAAGTTTTGGAACAGTTATACTTATCACAAAGTAACTGTTTTAAAACTTAGAATTATGTGTGATAAATATAAAGTCTAACTGTTGGTTTAAAAAAAAAAAAAAGACTAGTGATCATGCTGCTGAAAAGTGAGAAACTGACCTGCAGAGAAATCAAATCTTAAGTACACCTCTTGTTGAAGCTGAACAAACTAGTGTCAGGCTGGGGATATAGCTCAGTGGCAGAAGCCCTTCCTGGCAAGCACAAGGTCCAAGTTTGATCCCCAGTACAAAAAAAAAAGTTGACTGCACCATGAATAAACTAGTGTCACAGGGATAAAGATCTTCTTCAAAGTACAGCCCAGACTCACCAATTATCCGAGGCCAATCCAGCTTTCAAATAGGATAACCTTATAGATTCAATAGTGATATAACAGGAGGACTAAAAAGGATCTGTGACTTCCTTAAAATTACAAAATGGAAAACTATGTGTTACTTAAATATTTTTGAAAGGCTCCACGTTGGCTTTTTAAAAATTTTCACAATTCAAAATTATTTAGAACAATAACACCACATCACCTACTCCTCCTTCATCCTCCAAGAAAACTAACATAAATAACTTATAAATGAAGCCATTCCAGCCTGTGATTTCTAGAAATATTTTTGTTTTATAAGATTTTAATTATGTTCGCTCTGGGGGGGGGTTTAGATTGGTTTGGCTTTAGAGTTTTGTTTGTTTGTTTTTAGACAGGGTCTCTCTGCATAGTGTAGTTTAGCCTTGAATTCATGACAATCTTCCTCCCTTGGTCTCCCAAGTGCTGAGATTACAGGTGTGCACCACTACAACCAGCTTTGCATGTTTTTGAATCTCTTCAAATTTAACTTTAAGTTACAAAAGGTCATTCATTGGTTAGGCATGTAGCTCAATAGTCGAGTGCCTACTTAGTATGTGTAAGGCTCTGGGCTCAGCTTTAAGCATACATGAATAAATGAATGCATGGATGAATGAATGATACCGCAGTGTCTAAAAAATTTCTAACTTTGTGGAGCTTGCTGTCACATCAGAAGACAACATACATTAAGCAAACCAGTGTATAACAGGTTAGATAGGGTTACATGCATGGGAAATGGCAAGAAAACAATATCATTTTATATAGGGCAGTTAGGGAAGGCCTTACTGATAAGGTGATTTTTAATCAGAGATCTGAAAGGAGAGAACTATGCAAATACGAGTTGGAGGTGGGAGTGGGCAGAGCAAACATATGCTAAGGTTCTGAAACTAGAATGTACTGAAAATGTTGGAGAAACAAGAATGCCAGTGTGGCTAACAAGTGTTCCAGAGAGAGGGAGGGAGGGAGGGAGGGAGGCAGGGAGGGAGACAGACAGAGAGCGCGCGCGCGCGAGAGAGAGAGAGAGAGAGAGAGAGAGAGAGAGAGAGAGAGAGAGAGAGAGTGTCAGAGCGTCAGACAGAGTTAGGAACAGTATTGCTTAGCATAGGGTAAAATAAAGGATTGAGCTCTGAGCTTGGACTTTTTTGGAGATTTGTTTGTGTGCTTTTGCACGTAGTAATAACTATATTTTTTCTTCTATGTGTTTAAAATATGGTGGCAAATATACATATAATATAAATTTAGCATTTCAATCACTTTTAAGTGTATACTCCATTGACATTAAGTAGACTTAATGGTGATACTTTTACAATATTGTAAAAGTATCACCACTCTTCATTTTCAGAAAATTTTCAGCATATCAAACTGAAATCCTAAACCCATTAAACAATAACTCTTCATTTTACCTTCCCACTAGCCCCAGTAATCTCTACTCTGCTTTCTGTTACTGTGAATTTGCCTATTCTAGGTACTTCGTATATATGGCATTATACAATATTTACCCACTTGTGTTTTTTTTTTTAGTTGACTTTTTTAAATCCATGTTTTAGCATGTATCAGGATTTCATGCCTCATATTTTTTAAATAATGAAATGTACTTATTTATTTTAATGTATTTGGTACAGAATCTGATCTTGGTGGCCAGCTCAGCTGGCCTGGGGGCAGGGCTGGAGCTGTATGTGGTGCTGGGATCATGCCTTTTAAAAACCAAATATTAACCCACTTATGAGTCTTATTCATTTGCTGATGTGCATTTGCTAGTGTCAGTAATGCCACTATGAGCACCGGGGTACAAATATCTGCTTGAGACCTTGTTTTAAATTCTTTTGAGCATGTATCTAACAGTGAAATCACTGAATCATGTGGTATTTCCACATTTAATTTTTTGAAGAAAGCAAAAATTTTTTTGAGTGACATCTCAATCAGACAAGTCATACATTTTTCTGTTATGCAGAAAATAATCTTCAGAGGAGAAAAGGAAGAAGCAAAGTATACTCATTTTATAGAGCCGCCATAATAAATTACCACAAATTGGGTCCTTAACATAATGACATTTATCTTTCACAATTCTGGAAATGAGAACTCCAAAATCAAGGTTTCATTGGGGTTTTACACTCTAAGAGTTTTGACTAAAAAATTCATACCATGCTCTTCTTTACACTTCTATTATTGCTGGAAACGCTCAGTGCTCCTTGGCTTGATGCTACATAACTCTGTCTCTCCCTCTGTTGCATTATGATGTTCTGTCTCTGCTTGTGTCTGTCTTCACATATTATTCTCTCTCCTCTATTTTCTCTTTTTACAAGAACACCAGACTTGCCAAGTAAGGGCCCACTCTAACCTCACATGAGCAGTTCCAAATTCGATTACATTAGCAAACACCCTATCTCCCAATAAGATCATACTCCCAGTAGTGGACCTAGGATTTCAACTAATCTTTTTGAGGGGTTACCAGACACCCCACATTATAGAGAATGTATAAAGATACTAATGAAATAATGCAAGAGAGTTGATCAGGAGGTGGTTCCAGAGGTCAGCAGTGGAGATAACGAGAAGTGATATGCAATTAAATATATTCTGGAGGTAGAAGAAATAGGATATTTTGGTATGTGGGATAGGAGCAAGAGCAGCATCAAAGATATGCCAGTCTTAGGGCTGGTGAGATAGCTCAGCAGACTAAGAGGCTGCTTAGGCAAGCACAAGGACCAGGGCTCAATTGCAACACCACATGCTATGCTGACCCTGGCCCCACCTCCTGAGCACACTGAGCAGACCACCAAGACAGGGCATGGTAGTGCACGTCCATAATTCCAGCACTGGGGAGGCCGCAAATAGGAGGATTGCTATGAATCCAAGATACATAGTTAAGACCCCAAACCAAATACATTAAAAAAAAAAAAAAGAAGAAGAAGAAGATATGCCAGTCTTTGCCTAATACCTAAACGATGAGATTCAGAATATTTCAGAAGGAGGAGGTTTAAGGTTGAGAGTGAAACTCCCATGTTTAGTATTTATTTATTTATTTAATGTTCAATTTTAGATGTGTTATGTTGAAAGTGTCCATCAGCCATCCAGAGGGAAACGTCCAATAGATATCTTTGAGTCTGTAGGTCAGCAGAGAAGCCTGGGATGAGATAGAAACTTTATTAATTAACAGGATAGCAATGAATTTAAAGACATGCATCTCCATGAGATAACTCAGGGAAAGAGTATAGCTAAAAAAAGTGAAGAACTCTGAACACAGTTTCCCCAGAGGATGAAGCAGAAGGAGCCTGGACTAGAGGAAGTTAATACAGTGAAAAGTGATCATTCCTTCAGGAACTGTATCCATAAAGGGAAGTAGGGTAATAAAGTGATATATGGATCAAAATATCATATAATTTTTTTTAATATGGGAGAAATAACAGCATATATATTATCATGGAAATGCTTAGGTATAAGGAAAAATAAAGATTGCATAGGAAAGACTGGAGGCATACTCCTTCTCTACATAAAAACAGACATAAAATACCCATGTATTTGACCAATAAGACCAGAAGAATAATGAGAATGGTTTTCTCTGGATTAGAAATTTTATTTCTTATGCTTTTTAATTTTTTTGTTGCTTTTTTTTTTTTTTTTTTTTTTTTTTTTTTTTTTTTTTTTTTTTTTTTTTTTTTTTTTTTTGTCTTTTTTTGAGACAGAGTCTCGCTATGCAGTTGAGGCTGGTCCTGCGCTCACTTTTGTAGCCCAGGGTGGTCTCGAACTCGCACCAATCCTCCTGCCTCAGCCTCCCAAGTGCTGGGATTACAGGCATGAGCCACCACGCCCGGCTTGCTTTTTTTAATTTTATTTTTTTCTTGTTTCAGAACTTTTGTTTATTTGTTTATTTATTTATTTTTATGGCCGGCTCAGCCTGCCCTAAGGGCAGGGCTGGTGCAGCATGTGGTGCTGGGGATCGAACCGCAGTCCCTGCAGCTGCCCAAGCTTTCCTAAGCAGACTCTTTAGACCACTGAGCCATCCTGCCAGACCCCATTGCTTTTAATTTTTATAAAATATATTATTGCAAAAACAATAAAGGTTCTATTTTAATAACTTCAGAATCATGCCGGGCGTGGTGGCGCACGCCTGTAATCCCAGCACTTGGGAGGCTGAGGCAGGAGGATCGATGCGAGTTCGAGACCAGCCTGGGCTACAAAAGTGAGCTCAAGGCCAGCCTGAACTGCATAGCGAGACCCTGTCTCAATAAGACAAAAAAAAAAAAAGAATCAGAGCTGTCCAATGAGTGAGAAAAAATGATGTCCAGTGAGTGAGCATTTGATACTGTGGGAAAGCAACTAGTGGATAAAGAGGTGTAGAAAATACAGGAGTGGAAGCTCAAGTAGAAACTCAGGCCGGGCATGGTGGCGCATGCCTGTAATCCCAGCACTTGGGAGGCTGAGGCGAGAGGATCAGTGCAAGTTCGAGACCAGCCTGGGCTACCAAAGTGAGCTCAAGGCCAGCCTGAACTGCATAGCTAGACCCTGTCTCAAAAAGACAAAAAAAAAAAAAAGAAACTCAGGGAAGCCCCAGGCCTGCCTTGCCCGCTCCACCCCTGGGGTACATTGAGGCAGCAATTGAGACTGGGTGTGGTGGTGCTCCCCTGTAATCCTAGCTCTTGGGTGGCTGTAAACAGGTGGATCACTCCAAGTCTGATCTAGTAGTGAGACCCTGACCATCCTGTTGATCCTTCCCTAAAAATACAGAGAGAGAGAGAAAGAAAGAAAAAGAAAGAAAGAAAGAAAGAAAGAAAGAAGGAAAGAAAGAAAGAAAGAAAGAAACTCAAGAAAGGCAGAATAGCACAGCCACAGGGCAAGATTAGAGGACAGACTTCACCTTTGGGACTTGAACCTAGAGGAAATAATAATTAGGGCAAAACCAGTGGGCGATGAGTTAATAGGCAGTTGGGAGGAGAACTAAGGAAATTTACATGTAAACTCTTCTTTTTCTCTCTGAAAGAAACAAATCAACCCATTTACTTGAGGAAATAGAAGCAGAGTTGGGCAGGAGGCATGGGAACTGTCTTTGAGGCTGAAAAATATTCATTTGTAGTATAATCACCTGGGATTATTTTACCCATCATTTTAGAATTGCATAGCAGGAGTTGAGAAAAAGGCACTATAGTTGGTTTGATGCAAGATTAGGAATTTCAAAAATGGCTTCAGAACAAGGAGATTAAGTATTTGAGCTAATAAAATTCATTTCATTTATATGCAGTATTTGTTTGTTTGTTATTATTTATATATAAGGTGCAGGTCTCACCATTCAGCTCAGACTGATAGTGATCTTCCTGTTTTAAGCCTTTCAGTGCTGGGATTACAGCCCTGTGCACTACCATACCCAGTCTCGGTGGCTGGCTCAGCATGCCCAGGTTAGGGCTGACACAGAGTGGGGTGCTGGGGATTGAATCCCGGTCCCTGCACTTGGCTAAGCAGACACTTAGTCAGCTGAGATAGCTTGCTGGGCCCCCTTTTGTGTATTATTTAATTTAATCCTCATAAGGGAAAGCTAAAGAGAATATTAGGATAACTATCATAGGAGAAGATGAGGATTATTAAAGGGTATCATCTCCATTATACAGGTGAGATAACCAAGCTTTGGATGGTATAGTGGACATCTATCACCTTTTGTCTATCTGCTTTGCAGCTGCTCCCTAGACAGCAAGATCTTCATCTCTTAAGTCTTGGTGGAAGCAAGATCTCAGATCTTGCTAGACTTAAAGTATGCACAAGTCCCTATCTCAAATCCATGACAAGAAGCATATGGCACAACTTCGGCCAAATAGACCCTCCTGCCAAAGATTTTTGCCTCATATAGAAGTACCCAAAGATGGGGCCATAAGTAGAACATATTTTCAGATGCCAAAGCAAATTTAAGAGTCCAACAATGTAAATGTTGGTGTTCAAAACGGACTGCCAAAGGACTTTCTCTTGAGTATGGCCTCTGCTCTGTTCTTGGCTATGAGCTTTTCTTGGTTTCCTTAGAGTCATTTACCTGCCTTCACACTGATACTGTGAAGTCATCTAATAAAATCTATTTCTGTTTTAAGGTAACTAGAGTCTGCTATTTGTAGCCAAGATCCCTGAATGGCTCATCAGATTAAGAGATTTGTTGTGGTTATGGTCAGAGTGGTTTTAATAATCAGACATACAGAATAATTTTCTATGGCTGTCAGTCAGTGCCTTTCACTAGTTACCCTAGGGGTCTGACCTGGAGACTCATGAATAAAGTGGCTGTGGTAGTAGGAATGGAGGATGTGCAGAGCTTCCAAAGCTGATCTGGTTAAGTGGTGATCACTTAACCTGCTGGCAACAGCAATGCTGAGTCCCTAAATAATATCATATTTGAGTAGGGTACAGACCAGTCTGCTACAGAATGGCAGGTCAATTACATTGACCTCTTTCCATCACGTGGGAAGGCAGCCACAGATTTTTCACGGGAATAGATACTTGTTCTAGTTGTGGACTTGCCTTTTCTACCAATGATGTGGTAGTCTTAAAAGCTAACTAGATGAAGCCAGGCATGGTGGTGCACACCTATAATCCCAGCACTTGGGAGGCTGAGGTGGGAGGATCGATGAGAGTTCACAACCAGCCTGGGCTACAAAAGTGAGGTCAAGGCCAACCTGAACATAGTGAGATCCTATCTCAAAAAGACAAAAAAAAAAAAAAAAAAAAAAAAAGTTAATTAGATGTGTGCCAGATCACTAAGAGTTTAGAATAGAGTACAGATTACAAAAGTAAAGAATCATGGCCAGTTTGATGCTTGGCCTGCTGGGCTGGTCCTGCTTCTGGGGCTCTCTGAGACCATGACTGAGACTGGGCGTGGTGGCACACGTTTGTAATCCCAGCATTTGGGAGGCTTAAAACAGAAGGATCACTATGAGTCTGATCTGTGTAGTGAGACACTGTAGGCCCTGCACTAAATACATTAAAAAAAGAATCATGGCCAGCCTAACTCCTGGATGGGGATTGAAAAGGAACATGAAGTAAATGTAAAAGGAAATTATAAATACCAATTATAGATTTGGGACCAAATACAGAAACAAGGGATCTATGAGCTACCCCAGTTTTCTTGCTTTCTTCACTATGCATGTCATAATGAACTACCTTTGTTTGCTCTTTCCCTTTGTCTAGTGTTTTATATTCCTGTTAGAGATGTGAGTAGTATAAGTTAGCCCTCAGCTTATAGGATATGAAAACAGTATTGTGACTAAACTAAAAGAAAGAACATTCCCTTGGAGCCAGGGATTCCTCTTTGTGCTTTTCTATTTTCTTAGCAGTCCACTCCTCCAGTTCTTCCAACAAATCTGTCCAATGTTCTGGTCTTCTTAAAATTGCTACAGTAGTTTACGGTTACCTTCACATAACCCTGACCAAAAAGCAGAACAAACAAAATATCCCTGCAAAGAATTTGAAAAGTACAAGACAGAGTTATTTTGTTATTGAGTCAAAATGATTATGGAATAGTGGTTTGAATTATTTGCTTTGGTTATTTAAAAGAACTTTCTGCTTTTCATGTAAGCTATAAAAATTGCTGCATGCCATTATGTAGTGCACTTTGACATGGTTTTGTCTTTTATTAACCTCACAGATGTCTTGATCAAAGAAGAAGAATCTGTTTTCTGCCAACACTTTAAAGTTGGAGAAATAACTTTTCCGAAACTGCAGCTAGCTCCTTAGGGACAGGAGCTAGTCCTATTTTATACACTTAGCAACACTTAATGCAGTAGATTTCACATGGCAGTGGAAGTAGCTTGTTTAACACATTTTCTTTTTTTTTTTTACCTCCAAGAATGATAAGCATGACAATTTTGGAGTCCATGTAGGTCTTCTCTTTTCATGAAAATATGTTACCAGAATCTGGATTTTCTTTCAGCACCTAAGAAGACTGGCAACTTAAGCTATAGTGACAGATCTATAAACAAGGAAATAGATAAACTCTAGGATGTCTGAAGCATTCATGGAGTGGGGTTCCTGGGCCAACGGAAAAACAACTTATCAATAACATTGGAAAATATTACTGGGTTACATGAGTGACTTGGTATTCAACTGAAAGTATACCCAATTGAAAAAGAAACATAAGTAAAAAATGAATAAAAAAAGTTGAGTATATAGCTTAGTGGCAGATTACCTGCTTAGTATGAATAAGATCCTGGATTCTATCTCTAGTATTGTAGACAGACAGACAGACAGGCAGGCAGGCAGGCAGACAGGCAGACAGGCAGAAAAACAAAAAGGAAGGGAAGTAGAAAAGAAAAAACAATTCTTAACATCAAAGAGCTTGAATTTAATTTTGAAAATTTTCTCTTAGCTATTAATCAATACACTTCAACAGTAGGGACCTTACAATGTACAGAAAAGTGGAAAGAAGCACCCAAAAAAAGCCTTTCCCTATTGACCAGAGGGAACTACTGTTATCAACATAGGGCGTATTTCTTTTTCAATTAGCAAGTTTTAAAGTTAAGTGAGACAGCTGGAACAGAGGCCTATTCCTCTTTTCTAAATTTTTGATGTCCCTGACACCAGGGATTTTCTGGGGTAAGACACTTCACAAGCCGCTAAAAGCCCCTAACTTGGAGATTGAGAATGTGAGGTTTGTCTTTCTGTAGAGAAGAGTTGTATTTAGACTATAAAGAAGTCCTTTCTGTTTCTGTGTCTGTTCCTCTACTTTTCTTCCTTCTCTCTTCTCCTCTTCTCTCTTTCTTTCTTTCTCCCTTCAGATGACACCCCTCAACTTTTTATGAGAGAGGGTCTCACTAAGTTATTACTTTTCTTGGCTTGGGCTGGAATTTGTAATCCTCCTGCCTCAGCTTCCCAGAGTGCTGGGATTACAGGCATGTTCCACCATGCTCAGTTTAGGAATTTCTTTTCTTTGCGTGACAGATTAATACTAGAAAAAAACCCGTTAGGGAAGTCCAGCATGTCCTTCCCACCCATACACAATAGGTTCCCCACACATTTCCCAGCTGTACTGTGAGAGGCAGGATCTAGGTAGGAGGAGTCGAACAGAGGGCCTGAGAAGAATTAGTCAGATCTGGGACACTAGCAAGAAGGGTGTGCCTATAACAAGAGGCATGTCAGAGTGACTGGCAGTGTGGAAGACACGTAGATTTGGGTGTATGTGGCACAGGTGCATTTCTAAGATAACTCCTACAGGCTCTTGCAACTGCATGTCAGAGAAAAGGCAAAGAATGAGGGAGGAGGCACCAAGCAAGAAACTACTTAAGTGAGAGATATATTCATTATTTCCCACTTTTGTGGTCTATAGATCTCTGAAAGGTGGATTCTGATGACATCCTTATTTTAAAAATCATTTATTCCCTCCTTAAAATCTGGAAATGGACCATGTAGCCCCAGGCAAAGCCAGTGCTACAATGAAAACCAGTTTTTCTCTCTGCACGCCAGTTGGGGATTTGGGTCTTGCTCAGTGCCACATCCTTAAAGAGCCTTGGAACAGATTCTCTGTGACCCTAGTGCTGGGCAAGTGATTATTTCCAAATTATTCAGTAGCTATATTTGTTTGTTTGTTTGTAATGAGCAGAACATATTTATTGAGGGAAAGAAAGCTCTTGTCTGAGAGAGGGACAGGAGGGGGGTCCAGAATGGGTGTCCCCCCTCAGTAGCTATATTTGTTAACACCCTGTTTTCATACTCTTACAGAAAGAAACCTGTTGTCTCATGGACCTGTTCACTTCTCCCTGGCTCTAATCCACCAACCACTGGCTTCTCTTACTTTATTGTGCTATCAGCTTCTTGGTTGGTCACCCCTGCTGATTCTTCCATTGCCTATGAACAGAATGGTCTTTTAAATCCAATTGTGCTTTTCTTGTTCGTTCCTCTGCTACTTCTTTGCAGGTTTTTAACAATTTGCACCACTTTAGTGAGGGGAAATGTATCCGGAAAGAGAGAACATTTCATGAGTATCTAGGAACATTCCGGGGCCTTTCAGAGCTAACTGGAAGAAAGTCTTTCTGGATTAAAGAGTGGGCCTATAAAGAAATGTTGGAAGCTGGGCGTGGTGGCTCACGCCTGTAATCCCAGCACTCAGGAGGCTGAGGCAGGAGGACTGGTGTAAGTTCGAGACCAGCCTGGGCTACAAAAGTGAGCTCAAGGCCAGCCTCAACTGCATAGCAAGACCCTGTCTCAAAAAGACAAAAAAAAAAAAGAAAGAAAGAAAAGAAATGTTGGATGCCTAGCTGGGAATAGTGGTGTATACCTGTAATGCAGCACTTAGAATGAAGGCTATTGCAGAAGGAACCCTGTGAGTTAGAGAGCAGCCTGAGATACATAGTGAGTTTGATCCCAGCCCTAACTACATAGTGACAGTCTGTCTCAACCAAACAAAACGTTTTCGAAATAAATTTTGGTGGTCTAATCTCCAGAATTTCTCAATGTGACCTTATTTGGAAAATGGGTGACTTTATTTGGAAATGTAATCAGGTTAAGATGAGGGGCTGGGGAGATAGCTCACTGGCATAAGCAGCTGCATGGTCAGTTCAAGGCCCCAAGTTCAATGCACACTATGCAGGGCCCAGAACCCTGGGCATGGTGGCACACCTGTAATCCCAGCCCTAAGGAGGCTGAGACAGGAGGATCGCTATGAATCTGAACTGCATAGTGAGACCCTGTATTCAAAAAAAGAAAAAAGTTAAGATGAAGCCATTGGGGTGGGCCTTCGTCCTACCAGTGGTCTTGTAAGAATAGAGAAATACCATATGAAGGACAGACACATATGGAGAACACAGGGATAGCGATGGGTGATATAGCCACGAGCCAAGCATGCTAAGGGTGGTCATCCAGCACCAGAAACTAGAAAGAAGGTGGAAAGATTCTCCTCTACATGTTTCACAAGGAGCATGACACCTCGATTTGAAAGTTTCAGCTCCAGAACTCCAAAAATAACTTTCTGTTGTTTCAAGTCAATCATGGTGTAGCATTCTGTTAAAGAGAAACGGGCTCTGAACAATTCTGAGTGAATGGGAAACCAGAAAGACCTTATTTTATTGCTGTTATTTTGATCCTTATTTTCCCATAGATTTGTGAGGCCAGAGAAATACCATTTACATGAAATCATGTAAACATGGTGAATAGTTAAGATTTAATAATTATTGAATTTTACTAGTATGCCACTGAGTAAATTTCATACAATTTTAAAACTCAAGTAGCCGGGCGTGGTGGCTCACGCCTGTAATCCCAGCACTCGGGAGGCTGAGGCAGGAGGATAGGTGCGAGTTCGAGACCAGCCTGGGCTACAAAAGTGAGCTCAGGACCAGCCCCAACTGCATAGCGAGACCCTGTCTCAAAAAGACAAAATAAATAAATAAATAAATAAATAAATAAATAAAACTCAAGTATTCCAGTATTTGGGAGGCTGAAGCAAGAGGATCATGAGCTGCAGTATAGCCTGGGCTACATAGCTAATTCAAGACTGGCCTGGATTGCATAGTGAAATCTCTGTCAAAAAAAAAAAAAAAAAAAAATACCAAAACAAAACAAAAATCTAATTCAATGAGATAGTGTATGTGAAGCTTAAAACAGTACCTGGCACACAGGATGCCTTCAATAACTATTCGAGACTATAGTATCAGTAATATCATCCAGGTATCCTGATCCTAGAGCTCTCAGACACTCAAATCACCTCTGCATCTAGAAGCTTCAGAAAGCCACAGAGGAAAGCTCACACCAAGCAGCCACGTGATGCTAAAAATTAAACATCACCAACCTCATCCAAGGCTTCCACCTCGCCTTGGTTTCCCTGGTGAATGCTCTCTCCCTTTGTCTATCAACTGTATTTCAAATCATGGCTTACTGTACCACTACCAGCCCTGTTTCTCCAGCAGCCCTTAGGAAATCAGTTCCTTCAACTCTCACCTATAAACCTATGCATATTCACAGCTGTTCAGGATTTCTTCTGTTGTTTGGATATAAGACATACCATGGCTCCTTTCAAGTCCAGATATTCTTTCTTTATCTTTCCTTCTCCATTCACACTTTGAATCTATAACTAAATGTTATTAATTCTACCTCCTAGATATCTTGCCAATCCACATACTTTAGTCTCTGTTGTCACAACTCGATCCATACAAACCTGGTTGTATCACTGTCCCTTTTAAAGGCTTTCAGTTTTTCTGTTCTATACATCATTAAAAAATTCTTTGCATGCTTTCAGAACCACTCCCTAGCCTAGGTCCCCAATAGTACACATGTATCAGCTTTTCTAGTCTCATTTCTTCCTCTGCTCTGTATTTCATACCTGCTACACTCTAGATTACAGGTTAACTCAAAATACTTTCATTCTCTTGGTAAAATGAACATTTACATAATGCTTGGTATGTCTGAGCACACAGCAATTCATTTATGAGGACAATAATGAGATTAATATTTCTGCTCTCCTCGTTTAGCGATAAGGCAGTAGGAGCATAGAAGATAAGAAATTTGGCCACAGTTACAAAGGAAATAGTGAAAAGCTAGGACTTGAACCAGAAATGCTGGTGGCACAGCCCACAGCACTGTGCCATTATCTGACCATGCCCTCTCTCCCCCAGACTTTTCCCTCAGCCTCATCACTTATCCTACCTTCTTTGTTGGGTTGGTTCCTAGAACATTTTTCTGGCTCAGGGCAATCATCCCCTCCTGAGGATCAGACTTTCTTGCAGTGTCTCCTGTCTTTCTAGCCTTTCTTCATTACTATTTAATCTTTTTTTTACTGTAAATTGCACGAGGTCAGGGAGTGTATCTGCTTTATTCAAACCCACATTTCTTTTATTCACACTTATTACACAATTCAAATTTATTACTTTTGTTAATGCAACACTAAACTTAAACTTATTATTTAGCATTGGGATGTGCACAACCCTGGATATGTATGAGAAACCCACGTATGTGAAGGCATGACAAAAGTATGACATCACTTGTGCTAGCTTTCCCTGTACACAATTGAACATATGATATTGCAGGGAAGGAAATGGTAGCTCAGTTTAGGTTTTAAGAAAAAAAAATCAAGTGGCTAAATATAGATTTAAAATTCATTATTTGACAAGAAATCAATGAATAAAGGGGCTACGTATTTGCAGTTTCCAGATACTGTACCTACTGATCACTTCTCTGTGTATAGCTGGGTTTAAAAAGTCATATCTTCACTTTTAGCATATGCCTGATATATAGTAGGTCCTCAGTAAGTATGTTTTGGTTGAATAAAAACATGGCAGTCCCTAATCATAGCGAGTAATACATTCTATGTATTGAAGGCACATAGCACCTGCTTGGCACATGACATAAACTTAGATATTTGTGTTGTGTTCAGAAAATAGCAGGCAGTCTAGTTTGACTTGTCAAGGGTTTAAAGAGAGGTCTTGCCAAATGATTCAATTTGATGGTGAGCTAAAAAAGTGGGGGGGGGGGTGGAACCTTGTGATGGAAGGGCTTATCTGCAGTATGTAATCTCACAAAGGCAGATATTAACATTTCAAAATCTCTCCTACCTACCTAATACGGTTTTAAATATTTCTTTAACCACATCATCCAAATGTGTTATAGCAGACTTCAGCAAAGTATAATTGGTATATTTAGGGGAGCTTGGCACAATCAGAACCATGCACTTATGACCCAGGTGAAAACAAAGATCTATTGTGGCGTACGCTGTGTAAAACAAACGGTCGCCTCCTCCCTACTCAAAACAACTCTGGCTATCTAAAAATCTAATCTCTA
Source organism: Myocastor coypus (assembly GCA_004027025.1). Taxonomy (NCBI): domain Eukaryota; kingdom Metazoa; phylum Chordata; class Mammalia; order Rodentia; family Myocastoridae; genus Myocastor; species Myocastor coypus. The sequence goes on from PVJA010003095.1 coordinate 30,159, forward strand.
TAAGCACAATTAAAGATTTCCTATCTCCTTTGCAAAAAATAAATAATTTATTATCCTCAAAAGGCTTCCTGGATGCTGGGTTAATCCTTTTAAAAGGATACATCTGGACACCCTAACTTCATTACAATTCTAGACTTGAATGCTACCAGGTATATTTTTTTCATCCCCAAACCGAGTGGTGCCAGGGAGTCTAGAGACAGCCGTCAGCAAGCCAGGTTCAAATCATTGTTTCTTTGAGGCTATATTTTGGCAGCCGCAGCAACAGCAAGTTTAACCTTCAGGGAGCATAAACTTCTTGTCACCTCTGAGTGACCCTCTAGGGGAAATTTGGGAAGAGAAGAGGATGATTGCAGAGAAAACAGTCCACCACCGCCTGCACAGGCATTCACCTCACCGACTTGCCGGAGAGTTCCCTGAGAAGGATTCTGGCAAAACGGAGGCACTGCCTACATTTGGAGTTGCTCCATCGCAGCCTGCGCACGCCAGGACCACAGAGGACTGCATTATCTGTCAGAAACTACCACTGTCACAAAGCTGCTTTATTCCAAACCATTTTGTAAAAATCACATCCCACCAACTCAAGGGTAGTAATTGTCATACGATCAGCATTTTGGTCCTATTTTCACACCACAGGAGATACCTATCCTTTTTACAACATTCTAATCTCTGGCTAGCATTTAATTATATTTGCTGCCAAGAGCCAGTTAATGAAGGGCTATTTCGTGGCCTTTGGCAGAAACCTCAGACTCAGCAACCAAGGAACTGAAAGCCCTGACCTCAAGGCAATCTCCACACCACCTCCTGCCTGATGCATATTTCAAAGGTTTCCAGGTTTTAAAGCATGGATTACCTTTGCCAGTGAAAAACTGAAAACGCAAAAGCATTTAGTGGCGTGTTATTACAGTTCTAATGCTCTCGAAAAGGCTTTTCAGTTTAACAACAAAGGCAGAATTTCAGATGAAAATATAAGTAATTCTCCACTTTTTTTTTTTATCATTTTCAGTTTATCCTATGCAATTTAAAATATACTATATATTGATCTCCACCTAGGGTTTCTTGACATTATAGAATGCATAGATCAACCTGCTGAAACAACTATGTACATTGATAAAATATTTAATAGCTTCAGGGGCATGCAATATCTAGGCGTTTCCAAAATATGCTGTTTGTTTCATCTAACCAGGATTTTGCATGGTAAAGTAATTTTAAACTTCAGTCAAAAGGTATTCTTATGTTTTCAAATATTCCAAGCTTTTATCTGAAAAATGATGAAAACAGAAGGTATATCAGTGTCGTCCTGGCCATAGGTAGCATTTAGTCATTACTGTCACGTACACAGCATTCTACAAGGTACCATTCAAAAATATACATCCACTGTACAACACTGGATGAAAAGATTGCAGATGAACCCTGTATAACTTCAGACAGTTCAAATCTAGGAAAAGAAACAGATGATCACAATGTAGTGTGGCAAATATTATGTGATACAATACTTTAGCTCTACTAGATGTATCGATGAGGGAATTAATGAATGAATAAATTAGTATGGATATTTACAGAGTATGAAAATCTACATAGGAAGTAGGCAATAAATATGCAATTTTCACCAAAAATGAAGCATGGAATATTTTAAAAATATTTTTTATTGGATAAATGGTTACTACACAGTTCATACTCATAGTGATCTTCCTGTCTCAGCCTCCCCAGTGCTGGGATCACAAAAGTGTCCACAATACCTGGTTTTGGGACAAGTATGGCACGCAGTGCCAGGAATCAAACTCAGGTCCTTGCACTTGCCAGTGCTTAGACCAATAAGCTACCTCCCCTGCCCAGTATGAAATATTTTTAAGTGGAGCAAGTTTCAAGAAGATCCTAAAGATTGGGTTGGCCAAATAGCTCAACAGATTAAAGCACCTGCTTAGGTAGACACAGGGGCCAGGGGTTAGATCCCTGGCCTGCTGAGCCAGCCTTGCTCCCAGGGTGTGCTGAGATGGTAATTGAGATTGACTGTGGTGCTTCGTGCCTATATTCCCAGTACTTGGGAAGTTGTAAACAAGAGGATCATTTCAAGTCCCATCTGTGTCGTGAGACCCTATAGGCCCTGTACTAAATACATTTTTTAAAAATATCCTAAAGATTACAGTATTTTAGAAATAGTGTTGCAAAAATGGCAAATCTTACATTCAGTTTATTTGTAATGTGTCAGTAAAACCAGACAAATAAAAAACACATAAGACAGTAAAGGATCATACTGCACAGTATATGATAAAGAACAGGTAAGGGAGCTAGATTGTTATATAATGATTTTTTCCCTCAAACTTTTATATTCAATTATCAGCATGTTCTCATTAATTTCTTTCTTTTTATTACAATCAACCCCTGTATAAACCAAAGAAAGGTGCTGGAAAGTAGAATAAGGCACAATCAGGCCATTTAGTTCCTTTGGGCCTTGAAAAGTATAAAATAATATCCATTTCAGCTACAAAGGAAACAAAGCCATCACTTGTTGCTTCCTTAGAAGGAAGACTAGAACATTTGTACATAAAACAAAACCTTCCAAGGACTTCTATGGACTCAACTCAATGCCAAAAAGAAAGAAAGAAAGAAAGAAAGAAAGAAAGAAAGAAGGAAAATATAAGAAATATGATTCTAAGTGTGGTATAAAAATTTGGTCTAAAGAGGCCTATATCATGATAAATTCAAAATCTAGGAAGTGTGTTTCAATTTTATTATACTTTTGCTGTATGACCTAGGCTCCCATTGCCTCATCAATAAAAATAAATAATAGAAATAATGCATGCTGATGTTTCTGGTAATAATGCACACTCATCAAATAAAGTATCAGTTATTGAATATTTCAAAACTGAAGAAGTCTAAAAATTCCCTATCATTTTTTCACATTCAGATGATAAAATTTCAGTAGATTCACTGTTTTTCAGCTTTAACAGATTGAACAGCTTTACTATATTTATCTACTTAATTAATTTTATGATGCTGCAGGTTGAACGAAGGGCCTCGTGCATGCTAGAGCTAGATAAGCACTCTCACTGAGATGCATCCCCATCCAGCCCTGTAATATCACAATTAGAGGGAATAAAGCATAGTATAATGCATAGAATCTCTTCTAACAATTGAAATGAAATAATAAAAATACAGGGCATCTCCTTCTAATTCCAGAACACAGTTATTTTTATATTACTCTTCTTTTCCCTCATTAATCCCTTCATCATATGCTCATTAACATTTTTATTCTGTCTTTTACTTTTAGTATTATTTTAATTATCAAATGTTATATTTAAAATCTGAAGAAAAAAAATCATAAACCCATTCTTTTCTTTCAGAAAGTCTGATCTGGGTTCTGCCAAGAATATCTAGAAGTTGTTAAAAATAGCACAGTTCTTTATTTGGATTCAATGGACTTGTACTTCTTGGACCTGTCAGAATGTTAAATAATAAATTGTTTTCTCTGAATAGATTCTTCCTTGCCCAAGATACAGTTGAAAAAAAAAAAAAGAACGTGTTTTAGATGAGTCATTTAAATGGAATAATTTTCCTTTGGATTACTGGAGTCACTAAGAAAAAAAAAGCATGTGAGTAATTTTCCATGTGTCTAGGGTTCAATATCGCAAATGTTTCACTGACCTTCTGCATCACAAGGCAGTTTGTTTAAAAATATACAAACCCACCCTCCCCTCTGCTTTATCTTCCTCTTTAGCAGCCAAAGGCAGGCTCATCAACAGGGAGCAGCGGCGTCAGCCAGTGCCCCTTGTGCTTGTGTGTCATCCTTATGAGCTAGGAATAAGCATGTCTGAAAGGGCCAGTGCAGAGAGCCCTCTTCCTCCTTCCCATCATCATCTTGACATTTGAACAACCACAAGGCTAACAAAAGTTATTGACTATAATCAAAGCTGCATGTGCTAAGTACCAAGGTACAATTTTTGTAGCTACACAGAATGTCAGCCAAATAGCCACTCACACGGTTAGTTTTATTAACAAGGGGGAAGGTGGATGTTGCTTTGGTGGGGGGAAGGGAATGAGAAGGAAGGAAGAGGAGGAATCCTGTATTTGACAGGAGTGTTCCAACTGAAGAAAATTATTTCTCATTCTCTCTAAGGATTGGGTGATTCACAGAAACAGGAGAGCATGATGTTCGTGACCTTTGCCAGAAATTGCAAGGAGATTGTTACACTCATTTGGAGCAGCAGTGCCCTGCATGGCAGTCTCAAGCATTGTTGCCTTGGCAAAGGAGACATTTCTGAAAAATGTATAGCCAACATTTCTACCATTCACCTGTCTTGCTATTGTATACTGCGTAGATGCTCTGCTAGGGAAATTTGATCAATACATTAGGTTCCTAGCAGGAAGATGCTATCGGACAATTCGTGTATGCTTGACATAGCTCAATTTCCATCCATCCAAGAAGGTATTGATTTTTCTCTCACAGAAGCACACACACACATACTAAGAGCGCTTACAGAGGATGGGGGTTGGGCAGGCATTTATTCAAGAACAGATAGATCTGTCATTCCCAAATGCATTCAAATTATCCTCTGGCTTGGTTACTTAATTTTGGATGATCTATATAAATTCCTCACATCAGGAGTAAATCAATGGCTGGCAAGCCAAAATAGTAGTACTATACTCACTTATTTTTTTTTTTTTCAGTACTGGTGGTTGAACATAGGGCCTTTGCACTGAGCTGCATCTCTTGTCCTTTTTAAAAAATTATTTTCATATATCATAATGTTTATAATTTATATAATTATAAATTACCAAATTTTGATTTTTAAGATGCCATTAACACTACCACAAAAACAACTTTTTATGGGAGGGATATTAGCTCTTTGTCTAAAATGTATTACAAAAACTTTCCAATATGTTGTTTACATTTTGACTTTGCTGATTTTTTGCAATGAAATAGCTGGTTTTCACTCAAAAAAAAAAAAAAAAAAAAAAAAACCCAACTTTTATTTTAGAATAATTTCCATATTTATAGAAAACAAACATAGTATAAAGTTCTTAGTATCCCCCTAAAACAAAGAGATAAAAAATAAAAATTTGTTTTGTATTTCGAGGCAGGGTCCAAAGTGGCTAATTTGCCCAACTAAACTCAAACTTGTGTTCTTCTTGCCTCAGCCCCCGATTATTTATGTTAATTCTTTGGATGCTAAGGATCCATTACAATTCATGAATACATTAACAAATGTGGCCCTCCCTGAAATTCCGCTCTAGAATTATTTTACCTGAAATGCCTCCCTGGAGCTGTGTTTTTTTCCTAACTCAATATAGAATTAATTTTACAGTGCTGGATCACAACTTCCCGTCTCATACCTGGAGATATAACCAAACTTCCTTTGTGCCTCTATTGTTTCTTCCCTTGTTTCCATTTGTCTCTTTCTTATTTAGGCCATTGTGACAGTCACCCAGACTACTCACAGAATATTTCTAGCTCTTCTTCTGGATTCACAGCAGGCTTGTACTTCCTGGTCCCTCAGTGGTCAGGCATGACTGGTTTTAAACAACGAGTTGTGTGAGCAGATCTAGTCTATGTCATTTCCAGGTTGAAGCTCAGGGGCTAATGAGAGATCTTCTAGATGTCTCTTTTCTCTGGCTAGGCAACCAGCATTTTTAAAGACGGTGAATGTTTTGTAGCCTGACAGCCTGACTAGCTATGAGGCCAGAGATTGCATCTCACTCTCTGAGGTGTGAAAGATTCTCTGAGAAAGTACACCACTAACAGGCTCCCATGAAGGCCCACCCTAGCGCAGGTTAGAATTGGGCATCAGAAAGAAGAACAAAAAAGAGATGAAAGTATTTAAGGGACATAGGAAATCAAAGATGAACCTCTTTATGTCCTAACCTAGGAAAGCACTTATCCATCAGAAGTCACATAAAATTGTAGTCTTCAGCAATTTCTATATCTCACTGTAAAAGTGGGATGAGATACCCCATTCTTTTCAAGGACTAATCTATATGTAGATTCTGCTCTATACTTCTATAAAGATTTTCTTTAACTCTGGTTGTTGTTGTTACATTCTATACATTTCCAAATAAGAAGTGGTTCCTAAGCATTTTATAAAGTATATACAAAGGCATAATATGTCTTTAAACTGGTCATTCTTGTAATATCAGTGCTGAGGAGGCTGAAAACAGGAGGATAACTATGAGTCCAAGCTGCAGAATCAGATCCTGTACCAAATACATAATAAAGTACCTATATTTTAACTCATATATATTTTTCAGTCACAATTGTTGTGTACTCATGTATTCAGATATAGGTCTATGCAGGGGCTCTTCATAATCAATCTTCTACCTTTCTTATTGAAATGACATAATTTGAATAGAATGAGTAGACAATGATCTGAACATGAGTCAAGTGAGTAGATGTTACATGTAGCAATTCTACATGTGTTTTTGGATATGATCCGATGCATATCAATGAATAGATTTATTTAGGATTTAAGTTATGTCAAAATAGAGAACTCTATAATACACAAAAAGAGGTATAACTTTATGACAGTTTTATAGATTTTTACACTACCTAAAACAGAAAAGGTGCTAAAACGCTATTGGAGTTTTTCTGGTGTTATTTTGTCTTTTTCAGACAAAAGGTTATGCTATGGGTCTTGTTATGCAGTTCAGTCTGGCCTTGAGTTCACTCTTTGTAGCCCAGGCTGGTCTCAAACTTGCACCAGTCTTCCTGCCTCAGCTGACCAAGTGCTGGGATTACAGGTGTGTGCCACTATGGCCCAGCTAAAATGTTATTGCATATGGGAGAAAAATACCATATCCTGAATAGTCATTTCAAGTGATTTAGAGAAAATGGACTAGAATAACTATTATATTTGGGAATTTTTTTAAGTTAAATCCTAACTTCTCATTGTGCCCCCAAATAAACCTCAACCGAATTGAAAAGCTAAATGTGAAACAGTTAAAGAAGCGACAGATTAAAATATACTACACCTCTATAGTTTTGAGGTTGGAAAGTCTTCCAAAATAAACATAGTTTTGACATCATAAAGGCAAATATTGATATATTAAACTTCACAAAAAATAGTACATCAAATTCAGTACATCAAAAGGCATCACTAACAAAATTAAAAGCAAGAACTAAAATGAGAAAAAATATTTTCAAGATATATAATGAAATGTTAGTAAGTATATATAACGCTTACAAATTAATAGAAATGTGATGCTTAGATGCAGGTATTTCATAGTAAGAGAAATATATGTAGTTGATGAACATATTAAGAGACACTTAACCTCAGTTGTAATTAGAGAAATGCAAATTATAGCAACAAGATGCCATTCTCACCTATGAGATTGGCAAAATTAGTAACTCAAAAAACTTATCAATTTCCAGAATTGGCCAAAGTATAGGGAGTAAATTCCTCTTCCTGCTTGTATGAACTTTTTGAAAGGCAATTAACAATGTCTTTCAAAATTGTAAATAACAAAATTTTGAAAAAAAATTCTATTTCTAGCCTATATAAAAATTGACATATACCATTGACAATATTCATCAAGCTATACCATATGTAAAGTAACTGCTTTGTTTATAGTGACTGTTTATCCTGCAAGGTAAGCTCTATTTTTGTCCCATTTTTCTGGCTGAGGAAACAAAAATATCAAGAGACTAAGAAAGATGCTTCAGTTAACAGGGCTGGGAAGAGGTAATGCAATTATTCAGATACATAGTGCCTGAATCACTGTACTGATTCTAAAAGAACTGTACTTAGTTATTTATTTTGCCATTCCTTATAATAGAAATGAATAAGTCATAAACACTCATGAACAGGAGAAATAGTTATATAACAAATTCAGACTATAGAATAAACCATAATGCTAAGTGAAATCAATCAGACACGTAAGCTTAAATATCACATAGTTTCTTTTATATGAGAAACCCAAGGTACAAATAAAGAGCAAAATAAAGATAGATAATAGGAAGTAAGGAGATAGATGGCTCTCAAAGGGGAAAAGGATCAAACATGATGCACTGCACACATATACAGAGAGATCAGTGGGAACCAGAGATGGATGGCGGAGACAGAAAGGAAGGGAAAAGGGATGAAAAAGGAATTAAGATGTGCTATGTACAACACATACCAACTTCCCACATGGAATGTGAACCTTACATACTTCATGCATGTTCTAATAAACAAAACTAATTTTATTTTATTATTTTATTTTATTTTATTTTCTCGTTTCAGAACCTTTGTTTGTTTATTCACTTATTTTTATGGCCGGCTCAGCCCGCACCCTGAGGGCAGGGCTGGCACAGCATGTGGTGCCGGGGATCGAACAGCGGTCCCTGAAGCCGCCCAAGCTTTCCCAATCAGGCGCTTTAGACCACTCAACCATCCCGTCGGGCCCAACAAAGCTAATTTTAATAATAAGAAGAATGAATTGAAAGCATATAGTCACACAAAAATATGTAGAATATTTATAGAGCATCATTCACAAGAACCAAAGAAGAAAAAAACCTAAATGTCCATCAACTGGTGAATGGATAAACAGAATGTAGCACACACTTACAATGGATGTTGTTCAGCTGTAAAAATAAATGAGGTACTGTCACATGCTATAACATGGAAGAAACTTGAAAGCATGTCAAGTAAAAGAAAGCCAACACAAAAGGACTCATATTGCTTAATTGCACCTGAACGAAATGTTCAGAATAAGTAAACCTGGAGAGATAGGCAGCACCAGGAGACTGAGAAAATAGGGAAATCAGGACTGAATACTAGTAGATATAAGATGTGGTGACTAACTTTACAAGTCAACTTGATTGGGTTAAGTAATGCCCAGATAGCTAGTTGAAACATTATTTAAGTCTGTGAGGGTATCTCCAGAAGCAATTCATGTTTAAACCAGTAGACTGAATGAAGTGGATCTGCCTTTACCAACATGGACAGATATCAACCAATCCAATCAGGGGCAGACAGAACAAAAAGTCAGAGTAAGGGTAAATTCTGTCTGTCTCTGTCTCGGTCTCGGTCTCGGTCTCGGTCTCGGTCTCTGTCTCTGTCTCTGTCTCTGTCTCTGTCTCTGTCTCTGTCTCTGTCTTTCTCTCTCTCTGGCTCTGGCTCTCCCCTCCATTTGTCTTTGAGTTAGAATATCTATCTTTCCCTGCTCTCATCTCATGACGCTCCTGCTTTTGCAGCTTGTAGCCTTCAGACTCCAAGACCCACATTACTGACATCTCCTTCACTCCAGTCTTAGGTCTTTGGCCTCAACATTGAATCATATCTCAGCCTCCCTGGTTTTTCAGCATACAGATGGCATTCCTTGGAACTTCTCAGACTCCATGATCTTGTGAGCCAATTCCTAAAATAAATCGTCTTTTATTTATAGCTACATATATGTGTATGCCTATAAATCTGCATCACTATCCATATATATCTATCATGATATCTATATCTGTTCTATTAGTTCTGTTTCTCTGGAAAGACCTCATATGCTGTGGTGCTTCCTTTTTGTCATTTTTGTTTTTGTGTGATGGAAATGTCCTGGAATTAGGTGGTGCTAGTTGAATAGTAGATAATACACTAAATATCACAGGCTGTGCAATTCAAGTAATGAATTTTATGTTGTGTGAATTATATCTTAATCTTGAAAAATAGTAGGGTAGGTACATGTGTACTGGTACAAACAGATATTAAGTGAAAAAACTCCCAAGACAATATGAATAATATATTTGCACATATGAAAGGGATACAGTAGATGTGATTGTCAATAGATAGGGCAACTCAGAAAAGGACACATGCTTCCACCACAGTAAAATGTACTGAGGAGACAGAAGGGAAAGGGAGACTCACTTTTTACTCTGCGGACTCCTCTTATAAATTTCCTCACAATAAGAACATATTGCTTTTATCATTTTGAAAGCAACAAAAAGGAAAAGAAAACAAAAATATTTAAGCAGTACACAAACGAACCAGTACACAAAAATAGCTTCTGAAAACAGACCATAGACAAATATCAAATGCAATGAGAAAGCTGGGGACTTGTAGCTGAGAGGCTGAGGTTCCTGGCCCAACTTCAGCTTAAAGTTTTGTGCCTTTCTGATCCTCAGGTTCCTTGACTGCCAAGCAAGGGATTGGACTAACTGACAATCATGAAGCTTTCACCTCCAGGATCTTTGGATTCCACAACAGGCCATTCTCCTTTGCTTTGTTGTCAAGGTTACTTATAGCTCCAGCCTCTCAGACCATATTTTAGAAAAGACATCAAACATGGTCATGAATTTACATACATTCCAAGATCATAACCTTAAGGGCAAAACATCACTAAGCTCATTGTTCAACTTCTGCTTAATTGTGACGTGTTTATTTTATCCATTAGTGGCTAGTCACATGAACCTTATGGCTGAATGGAATAATAAAATAATTCTTGGACAAAGAAGATAATTGCCCAGACAGTGCAATTTTTTGTTTAATATATTGAAATTTCATTTCAGAAAACATGCTATCCTGAAATAATTTGTTTTCCTTTCATCGTGTACATAGCCTCTCAGTTGTCTTTTCATTAAAATCTTCTGGCTCTGGACAAAGAGGAATTTAAAAGAGTAAGAGGAACAATTGCCCTGGGAATTCAGGGGTACAAAGGCAGAAGGCTCATTAAATATGGTACATAAATAAAGAAGCATGTGTGAGGAAACAAGGGACATTTATATCCCTTTCTCTATTAGCTTTACGGCTCCTCTTCCTGGTGGTTTCTCCCCTGCAGTGTATAGTGGAGATTATGTTCCTAACTGAAGGGCCCCAGAGAAAGATCCTCCAGAAGTGGAAGTTCCCTTTCCAACAAGTGGACCAACACCATGCAGTGCTAGCACCTTTAGTCGCTTAGAAAGTACCAGCATTCCACCCTGTCCAATCTTCCATGGGAGACACCTGAAGTACAGCAGAAATCACCTTACCTTTGCAGTCTGTAACACCAGGACCCATGTCCTGTCTCTACCACTTACTATCTTTGTGACTTTGTAAAACTGACCCACATCTCCCAGTCACAAAATTGGTATTGCTATAAGGTTAAACACGGTAACATATGCAAAATGCCTAGTGTAGTGCCTGGCTCACAGAGGCAGTGCTCACAGAGGCAAGCTCACATGCTTGTTTTTCATCTCTGAATTCTCAAAGAGCACAGGTTTTGGATTTTGCCAGAAGTGGGCCAAAGGTTTGTTTTATCAGGATTTGTTTTTGAGAGTAATGGCAAATCCACTTAAAAAACAATTGGGGGTCCAGTGAGATAGTTCAGTGGACTAAGCACCTGCTTTGGCAAGCTAAGGGACCAGGATTTGATCCTGGGACCCATATGCCATGCAGGCCCTGCCCCCAGGGCACACTGAGCCAGTGACCCAATCTGGGTGTGGTGACGCACACCTGTAATCCCAGCAGGGGGTGGGGCTGAAAACATGAGGATCACTATGAGTGGGAGCTGCATAGTAAGACCCTGTACCCAATACATAAATAAAAATAATAATAATAATTGAGTACTTTTAATGCCATCTTTGCCTGCTTTTCTAACGAGTCCCCATATTTGCATGCTGCATTGAGCACACAAATTAGTTAGCCATCCCTGAGCATGTGACAAAATCTCTTTTCCCTTGAAATCCCTCCCCTCAGTTTAAGGTGAAGAGGAAAACTGAAGCTCATCCCTTGTGGATAAGGGAGGATGCATACCACACCGTCCATCCTCTCCTAGTGGGTACCTTTTTCTCTTTTCCTGCATGGAGCTAAGTAATAGCTGACAGGCACTGCAAAGGGAGTCTTTGTTCTAGAACGTGTTGTTGCTTGATACCCATTTCCCTGTCCCTTGCATTTGAAACTTTGAGACTGTGACTAGAAGAATTCCATTTTAATATTCTCTTACTCATCAAGGTATAGAATAGAAACTCCTGGGTGTATAAGGTCTTAAAAACTTGAACTCTTCAAATCTATATGTATAACAAATTGAGGGTGCTTTCTGTATCTGTATAGATAGCAGTATGCCCTTGAAATGAAATCCTGTCTGCCTATAAAAAAGTCTAAGTTATATAAGGATCTTAGGTTGTCAGTGTTTTAATATACAGTGGAGGTACTGAGATTCTTGATTCTTCTTCACAACTCCTTTCCTCAATTATTACTTTTCTAGATTTTATTTTATTCTAGGATAGGCTAACTCTTAACTAAAATACTGAAATAAATGACCCAAGAATACCCATGTGTGCCAGTGAGAGTATGTCCATATGGAAGAGTTGTGTGGCTCCTGCCTGCTTTTCTTTCTTTTTTTAACTAGGTATTGAATTCAGGACCTTGCACTTGCCAGACAGGTACTCAGCTACTGAGCTATGCCTCCTGGTCCCTGCCCACTTTTAAGCTGAGAGTCTCCTTAGCTTTCTGCTTATAACACTGCTGAATTGGCCACTAATTCAGAAGCCTCAGGCCAGGTGAGAAAAGCCTCAGAGACTAGGGGAATTTATAAGATGTGTTAACTGCCTACTCAGGATGCATCATACAGCAATGTCACACATCGGCAGCTATTCTAAGCAAGTACATGTTATCAAAAATGTCATTGTTACTATTACTATTTGAACCTTTGTCCTGACCACCAGGGTCAGATTTTGGGCAGTCATCCCAGGAAGGAAATGACAAACCTGCATGGGCCCTGTGTATCAAGCTATATATTGTGAACAGCATATAATAAATAGCAAAGTAGAGCTACAGAACTCACCCAGTCTAGGCCATGGGGGACCTTCCACCTTATGTGACCACATTCTCAGGAAAGTAGTGCCTTCCTTCAGTGGTGAGTGAATATGATGATTGTTGATGGTAGAGGTGGAGTTCCTGGGATAGGAAGCTCTTATATGGAGCAGAATGTCATCCCAGAACAGAACAGCAGGAGAACATTCTCAGATAACTCATCATCAAAGATTCAGCCAGGCTGTTGGAAATGACTCTCAAAGCAATGCTGTTCCAGCCAGGTCACAGGCCAGGATCCAGGGTTCTGTTGCAGAGTGGCTGATCGGTCTCAATCTCCTGGAGCTTGTGAATGGCCCTACTGAAGCTCTCTATTTATATCAGATTTCCATGTATGAAGTATGGCTTATCCAAGAGTTCATTATGTTCTGCATATCAGAGAGAGACATACTCAGCCTCCACTAGAAAATGGGCAGCCTTGGGTATAATGATCGTGAGAATTTCTAGTTATAATAGAAAGTAGTCTGAGACTATCATCAGTCAGGAATCAGTCAGAACAGAACTGGTATGCATCAAATAAGGATAATAGCCTTGATCACATAAAATAATTTCTCCATCAAATCTACTATTCTCTTTCCAAATCTATGCGTGTTGCATAGTACATACCCACAAGGTACCTACTTTTTTATTTTAATAGGGTAAAGAGATTAGTTGAAAGGACAGTGAGCTTTCCAGTGAATTCAAGTGTCCCAACAATCTGATACTTGGGCTAGAACCTGGTAGGTCCTAGGAACTCTGGCCGTAAATACCAGGGCTGATCATCCACCTGGATCATAAGAGATGGAATTCATGGGCTAAAGCACTGAGGGGGAAGATCATGTGCCTGTGTGGCAGGCACTTCCACAAGAGTCTAATCCCCTTGTATTGGCTTTACATTGCCCAGTAATCCTGTTTCTTGCTTATTTTATTTTATGCTTCCCCTCAGTGGCCATGCAAACCTTCAAGTCTCTTGTACTATGTCCACATTCCTCATTCTCCAGGGAGTGCTTGCTTCCTACAAGTTTAACTACAGCCATCGTTATTATCCTGTTTTTCCTATTTTGTCTTAGAAGGTGAGCATTCCCTTCCTTGGATGAAGGCCTCCACCACATCCTTAACCCTTTCCACCCAGGAAACCTGTCCCATCAGTCTATCCTTTTCTACCTTTAACATCATCTGGTGGTTCTTTCCCTTTAACTAGTCTTTTCCAGAGCAAAACCCTTCTTCAACTCAGTCTTTCCGTATTGTGTGTACTACACAACTCCTATGAATCAGTTCTGCTTCAAACTTTGGCAAGCAGCGAGGCTCAGATGTTCAGGGCCCAGGCCTGGATGATCATGGGGGAAGGAAGCAGAGTAGAGCCCCAGGACATAGAGCAAAAAGGGAAGTGAAGGCAGTGTCTTAGGCAAAACAAAATGAGAACCAGAAATAGAATCATACACTGTGTGAATCCAAAATGTTCTAAGCAGAAAGGGAGAGAAATGGATAGAAGTTGAAGGAATAAGCAGGGATGAGAAAATGAGCCAGAAGTTACAGAAGGCTGGGGAAGATCATGAACAGAAATATTTCTTAAAATGCTGATGCCTGCAAGTCAAGCCTCCATTTGTAGGGTGCCTGTGGCCCTGTCCAAGAGTGGAGAGGGAGCATTTACTGATGTTAAACTTGTCTGGACACTATCTCCTCTGCTGGTCTCCTTAAAAGTGTAATGATGATTACTAACTTTGTCCTTTAGTCCAACTTCATTTTTTAAAATGGCACCGTTGGGGCCAGAGAGATAGCTCAGAGGCATACGCACCTACCTGGCGAGCACAAGAACCCAAGTTGGATCCCTGGCCCTGCATGCCACGTGGTCTTGGCCCCAGCTCCCCAGGCATCTGCCTTGCTGCCTTGGAACCAACACTCAGGAGGTTGAGACAGGAGGAGTTCTGTGAGTTTGAGGCCAGCTTGGGGCTACAAAAGTGAGCACAAGGCCAGTCCAAACAGCAAAGCAAGGCCCTGTCTCAAAAATAAAATAAAATAATAAAATAAGATGCACTAGAATCTGAATTTTGTCTCTCCCTTTCCACTAACATTTCCTGATAAAGGATCATAAATGTGCTCTCCGTTGGCCTCTTCTTGGGGGTTTTTCCATGCATATCTCCTCCTCCTTTTCTGCTAACCAACGTGGACTTCTTTCAGGTTTGTGGAGGCTCTTCCAGCCACAATTTGCCATTTTCTCTATTCCTGTGGACTTTAAATCACCAATTTAGGATTTGTCCTGGACATGAGACTCACACCCCTAACTACTGAGCTCTGAAGTCACATGTTATTTGCATCTATATTGCTGCTCAGGTCTGTCAGGTATAAAGAGGTTTGGGACAAGGAAAGAAAAAATATGAGTGCCCAGAAAAAAAGGAGCTCTGCCAGATCAACTTATTTCAAAAAAATTTAAAAAGAGGCTGGGCCGGCAGGATGGCTCAGTGGTCTAAAGCTCCTGCTTAGGAAAGCTTAGGCAATGGCAGGGACCGCAGTTCAATCCCCAGCACCACATGCTGTGCCAGCCCCACCCCCAGGGCAGGCTGAACCGGCCATAATAAAAAATAAAATAAAATAAACGGGAGGCTTTTTTTTTTTTTTTTTTTACTTGTTTCAGAACTTTTGTTTGTTTGTTTATTTATTTTTATGGCCAGCTCAGCCTGCCCTGAGGGCAGGTGGTCCCTGCAGCCTCCCAGGCTTTCCTAAGCAGGCACTTTAGACCAGTGAGCCATCCTGCCGGGCCCAAAGAGAGGCTGTTTGAATGACAAGTGTTTAAGGTGATGGGTTTGTCAGACTGACCATTACACACTGTACATATATGTCAACATGTCATGGTATACCCCATAAATATATAAAATTGTATGTGTTAATAAAAAGTTTAAAATGTAACATGTAACAGTGAAAAATTAAGTAAAATAATAGAGTTGTAACTTCTTTCTAAGATGTTTATACACTCTACATCCCTCTTGAAGGTATGTCTGATTTTACTTATTGCCTAACTTTGGGACCAAACCTAGACTTAGATCATAGAATTGTGACCCCAGGGTACTGGCAGTAAGGGAAGTCATCCTGCAAGTGGACTCCTCTTTTCAGTTGGAAAATTCTTTGATTCTATTTGTTTGATTTCTCCTGAAAGAGAATCTTGACTGTCTATGTAATCTTCACATGGCATGCCTTTATTAGATAATCCACCTAGAATAATTTTAAGGTTATTTTGTTTAAACCTTATAACAAGCCTCTGCAGCAGTGGTTGTTACAATATACTCAATTCACAAAACTGAAGCTCAAAAGGGTTAAGTTAATTTATTCAAAATCAAATTGCAAGGCAGAAAGGAAAAAAAGACTTCATCTTATCATCTTGAAAGCTTATATATTTTCCACTACACAACCCCAGGATAACTCACCAACCACAGAAAAATAGTATGTTAGATCTGATATAATTAATTGAACTATAATTTGGCACTAGACATTATGACTAACATCTGACATAATCTAAGTGAATATTTTTCTAATCTGAGGGATCAGATTATATAACCAAAATAAACATTCTTCCAAAATAATTTTTGAATTTCAAAAATTCTCTAGACAGATGAAAACATACATTTAAGGGCCAGCTGAATAGTTCATCAGATTAAAACACGTGCAAGCAGGCACAGGGGCTGAGGATTTGATCCCAGCGCCTGCCATGAGACACAACTGAGACTGGGCATGGTGGTGCATGCCTGTACTCCCAGCTCTAGGGAGGCTGTAAGCAGGTGAATTACTAGAATTTGATCTAGTAGTGAATACCCTGTAGACCCTTCCCTATAAATAAATAAATAAATAAATAAATAAATAAATAAATAAATAAATAAAACATTTGTTTTTAAAACAAGTTTTTTTTAAAATCAGAAATATCTATAGAGAATTATTTCTCTACACAACTTGTCTTTTTCCTCTGCTCTCAGCTATGACCTTCTCCATTATGTACTATTCATTCCCCATTGGTAAATAAACTAGTTTTGTTTACATTTGGTTAGCTCAGCATGTTTCATAAGACTGAGAAATTAATTCAGTTCTTCTGTGTAACTTCATTTTTGCATCCTCCTTCCTTTTCGGGCTGGAAAAGTAGCAGATGCTTATAGTAGAAAAGGCAAACTATACAGATGTCTCAAAAAGTAAATAGCCATGACAATCCCACCCCCAGACTAACAGCTATTAATGTAATGCATCATCTTTCAGATTTCTTCTATTCATGTACTAATGCATATCATATTTACATGTATTTTTCCCATAAATGGGATCTGCCATACATACCACTTGGCAAATTTTGTTTGTTTATTTTTGACTTAACAGCTTAGCTATCTTTGTCAGTACCTA
This sequence comes from Myocastor coypus, assembly GCA_004027025.1. Lineage (NCBI taxonomy): Eukaryota > Metazoa > Chordata > Mammalia > Rodentia > Myocastoridae > Myocastor > Myocastor coypus. The sequence goes on from PVJA010003095.1 coordinate 47,252, forward strand.
TAGATTGATTTCAGCAAACAAAATACATTTCAAATATGGTGCCAGTGCATACCTTAATGAAAGCAAAATCTAGGTGAGAAAGTGGAAATATTGTACCCATCACCATTTGGGAGGGGGAAGCAAGAGGATTATGTGTAGCTGCTACTACAAAGCAGTAGGTTGTTGTAACTCAGCCTTTGAAAAACAATTAGGCAATTGCATCACTTTTTGAATTAGCAGCCAGTAAACAGGAGCTGAAATGAAGAATGTTTTGGAAAATGTCCTCCTTTGGAGTTACCTTCAGGTGGTCGTGTATAAGGCAGCAGAACATTTTCAACAGCTTGCCATCAGCTAAAGACAGGCTCTCCAACACCTCAGTGACTGATCTGTTAAAGCCTCTCAGTTAGTGAGAAACACAAGATAGATGATCACTGTATTGGGCAATTCATTATCCCAGCTAGGGCTTTCTTCCTGAGCCTGGGATAGCTGGCAGAAAAAGGCATATGATCCCCCATGAGCAACAAAGGATGCTGCTGGAGCGATGGGAACACACACAGACAAGACATGAAATGATGGGCTTTCTTTCTCCATCTGGAGCACGAGTCCTCCCTTGAACTCACACAGATTTTCACTGCGGATTGATCCTGCCTGGCAGAAAGATGTCTTGGAAAATGGGAGTGCTGTATTTGATAGACCAAACTTGCAGAAGGCAATATGTCTAGTATCCAGAGCTTGGACTGTCCGTAAAGAACAAAAGAAGCAGGCTAAGCCCTGCCAGAATTTTATAGCCTACCAAAGAGAATACATGTTCTCAGTTGAATCGTAAAATCAACATTAGTCCAGGGGCTGGCTGAAAATTGGCCTACTGGAACCAAAGTCACTTACCTCAGAAAACTGAATTTGCTATGTTCTTTTTCATTGCTTTTTACATAACCTCTGGGCTTACAGAAAACGCTGCAGCTAGATCTTAAGTAAATTAATACTTTGTAATAAAATTGTATTGATATTTTCACAAAGTTTTTCTTCTTTCCATATTTTTTATTCCATCATGAGATATTTTGATACCAAACTATGATCCTTGCTTTGGGAATCTCTTTTTTTGAACTGAGAAATACAGTAAGGCAAGGTACTTAGAAGTTAATTCTCCCTAAATTTTTTATTTACTATCATTAAGACAAGATCTAGCAAGTAGATTGCTGGAAGATTCATATAAAGTAGGTTTTGGAAGAATAAAAGAAAAATCATTGAAATCTTTTAAGCTACTTGCAGAGCTGTCTTAAATTTTCAGCAATATTATGCTTACTTAAGTATTTGTTAATAAAAAAAAAAAGTATTTGTTAATAATTAGGGAGACCAGCTGTGCTATAATAGTCATTCTCATGTTAGTGTTGGTTTATGCCTGCAGTCTCAGAATAATAATTAATAGTACCACTTTCTCTCTCAGAAGTGTTCTGGATTGGAAGCTTAATGATGTGGTCATTCTATTAATCATATAAAACAATATTTTGCCATTCTAATGGCAACAGAATCACATAGCTATTACTTTTTAAAATGTACATTAAATAATTAATTTTCTTTCAAAAATTAAAGAATACATATAATTTATCCCTTCTACAAATGCTTAGTGAAAACTAGAATAAAATTTGAATGTTTGGCAATAGGAATATATATATATATATATATATATATATATATATATATATATACACATATATATCCAGGAAACCTTTCGCTACTTTCATAACCTTCTCCAGCTCCAACCCCACAAATCATGCCAAGCTGACATCAACATAGCTGCTTACCATTAAAATCCATTTTCTCCCCTACCCTTCCCTTCCCATCTTCCCAAATTGCCTCCTCTATGCTTCTCTGAGATATAAATTCCAGAGATGCCACTATCTACAGTCTACACTGTTGTGTAAAATGTATGCTGGAAAAAGATTAAAAAAGCTGTTGACTGTGATTGCTTCTGAGGAGTGAGAGTTATTGCCTTCTGTATTTTTATTTTAATCCCATAAGCATATATCACTGATAATTTTAAATCTTCAAGGAATACATGTATAGACAATTCCCTGGGTATAAAAATATAGGTATTTATATATATTTTAAGTACATCTATTGCATAGGAAGATCCTTTATCCAGAGGGAAAGAATAAGAGAGCCAGATCTCTGGCATTTTTCCTGTAAATAAGCTGTGGAGTGGATGTGGCATGTTCTATAGTTATCTCCCAATTATCAGGCTAATTGAGGAAAAGGGTAGCTTGAGGAAATAAAGTTGAAATGTAGCTTTGTGTCTCCAACTTTTTCATAATCATCTTAACCAAATCAGTCAAAGAGATACATTAATTGTTTCCTCTGAATGTCTTTGGAAGTGGATTATAAAACATAAACCAACTACTTAAACGGATTGCCTTTCACTTTTTTTGTCTTTTCATTTTTCTGCACTACCTCTTAGGACAACTGTAAATCTGAAAGGCATGCAGTGTCAGAATGGAGAGTTAAGGAAGCTTAACTGTAAAATTAGCAGGTCAAATTGTGCTATTTCTATTCACAAGAGCTGCAAAATGTTTTAGTTCTGATTTTAAAGTTGAAGGGAGAAAAAGCTGAAAAAAACTATAAAAAGTCATATTAAATTAAAAAGAATCTGAAGTATAAAGGAAACAACAATGAAAACATAACCTGTAGAATGGGAAAATATTTTGTCAGCTATTCCTTAGACTGAAACTAATGTCTAGGATACACAAAGAACTCGAAAAAGAATTAGACATAATCATAAAATAAACAGATACTTCTCAGAAGAAGTATAAATAGCCAATAGGTACATAAAGAAAAGTTCAATATCTCTGGTCATTAGAGAAATGCAAATGAAACAAATACTGAGGTTCCATCTTACTCCAGAAAGAATGGCCATCATCAAGAAATCCAATAATCACAAATTCTGGGGGAAAGGGAACCCTTGCACATTGATGGGAAGGTAAACTATCAAAACCACTATGGAAATCAGTATGAGGATTCTCCTCAAAGAACTAAAAATAAAAATTCCATTTCACTCTAGAAGGAGGTATTCACCTTGTAGGTCTGGTCCTGAAAGAGTTAAAGATATCACACTACAGTGATACACAAATACCCAGGTTTATAACGACACAGCTCAAAAGCACTGTATGTTGGAAGTGGCCTATTTGTCCATCAGCAAATGAATGCATAAAGGAAATGTGTTTATACACAATGGAAACTATTCTGCCACAACAAAACATAAACAAGTTCATGTGTAGGAAAATGGAAGCACTCTGAAACCAAAATGTTAAGTGAAATAAATAAGACACACAAGCTTAAATATTGTTTAGTTTCTTTTGTATGAGAAATGCAAAATGTAAATAAAGAATAAAATACTAGATAGATAATAGGAAATGGGGAGATAGATCTTTTACAAAAGGAAAAGACCTCAAGAGGCAGAGGCAGGGGGCAAGGGAAAGAGGGTAATTAAAAAAAAGAATTAAGATGTGCTATCTATATGTACCCAGTTTCTACAAGGAATGTAATCATTTTGTACTACAAATGTACAGCAATAAAATAATTTTTAAGAATATGGAGAGATCGAGGGTTGGAGCTCTCCTTAGCAGATACACAAGCAGAGTGCGGGTATGGCTCAGTGGGCGGGCTGCCACAGCAGGCACTAGCTGTGGTCTCCAGCTCCTCTCCTCACCTGCACCTCACTGATCTCTGAGGCTAAGTCATTATCCCAAAAGACTTCATTCCAGGGTTTCCCGCTCCTCTGAGTCACGGCCCCTCTGTACTGCACCCAACTGTCCCTACCTCTGCCTCAGGACTGGCCCGCAGATTTGGCCTTTACCCTCTCCTACTCTTCTGTACAGGGCTTAACTCATTTATTAGTTTACTTCATTATTTACGCCAATCACCACGGCAGCTTCCTAGCTACATTTTCATACCTTCCTTCAAAGCAGGGACTGAATGCACTGTGCATATTTGAATCATCAGTGCCTGACTCCATAGTGAGCACACAGTAGGTAGAATAAATGGAATTTTTTAAGGAATGAAACTTAGAGATACATGACTATAGCTCAAGGTATGTATGTCTGTAGGTAGATAGGTATGTATATTTTATGTGAATGTATGCATATATGCCTATATCATGTCTACCTCTTCTTCTGTTAAATATTCTAAAAGTAAATCCTCCACACCATTGTAAAGATCCCTCAAGGAAGGGAATTCCTTGGGCAGCCAGGACTTTGTTTTCTAACGGCTCCCTGGCTAGAGTTCAGAAGCTTGTTTGCACTTCTCTTGTTGCGTGTTTGTTTGAAGTGCTGTTTGTAACTGCTTTGCTTTGCAGTTTTTCCAGCCTTTTTTCTGGGAATTTGGAGTAGATCTTTGGAACCAATGGGGTGAGACAATGTGTATTCTACATACACCTATTGTTATTTGTTGGCTTAGCTATGCATAACATTCTGGATAAACTGGCTTCAGAGATGCAGTGACTCATGCCATTTTTTTTCTGTAACCAGGGTGACCTGGAGCAGTCGAGGCCAGGAGGAAATTGGTTTCTCATTCTTAAGCCCTGTAGCTCCAACTGCAGAGGAGTCTGGGCACCATCTCGGCATCCATCAACATGACTGAATTAGTTGCTGCTTTTTCTGATATTAATAGCGATGGCGCCTGGCTACAGGAAACCTTCTCTGCTTGGCTAAAAGAGGTTGTGACCTACTTGCACATGGATTTAATGGGAGCGTGAAAATCTGCATTTGACTAAGGCTTTAACATCACCAATTAGAGACATTATAACATGAACCAAGCAACCTCTTTTTAAAACCCAGTGAATATAAAGCTGTTAGCTGTTCAAATGTTGTGAAAGAGATTAATGTGTGCATTGGCTTCATTTCTAACATCTAACACATTTACCTGGGAAGCCTGCTCTTGGGGGGTAGGTGGAAAAATGGAAAAAATATAAGAAGTAACGGGGGCTGGGGAGTTAGAAGGAGAGAGATATATATAGAAGCATAGGAATTGGTTACTAAAAACCATAGAGCTGGCACTACACAATAGACTAAGGGTGAGGAAAGCTGTCTTGGGCATCTGGAAAGTAGGGTTAGTAGTAGGCAAATGATTAGAAAAGAACTCTGAAAGAATCAAGAGGGCCCTCAATTGTGAGTAAAGTGGTTCTTTACTATATTTATGGTCTCATAATTTAGTAAGATGAAAAACATAGGGTTATCTCAGGTGAAACATGCAAGAAACAGTAATGTTAAATATGAGCAAGATGTGTGGAATTGTGAGGCCCTTGTGTGTGTGTGTGTGTGTGTGTGTGTGTGTGTGTGTGCGTGCTACTGAGAATGAACCCAGGGCATTTGTACTGAGGTATATCTCCAGACCTTTTTAAATTTTTTATTTTAAGAGAGGGTCTCATTAAGCTGCCACTGCCCAGCCTGGGCTTGAACTTAGAATCTTCCTGCCTGAGCCTCTCAGGGAGCTGGTATACAAGCATGCACCACTAGAGCCTAATGATTTCAAATAAATAGTGGGTTTTCTCCTTCTTTTACAAAGTTATAGGCATGCAGAAAACCTAGGGGGAAAGAAGGACCCAATAAAAAAAAACAAAAGCAAAAGTCATTCCACCTCCCAGAGATAATAATCTGTACTATTCTGAGCAGATGTGCTTCTGATATTTAGTCTATGTTTGTATTCACATATGTGCAGACCATTTTTAGAATGAAAGTTATGACATACTGTACATACTACCCTACAGCCTGGGTAGACTATGTTGTGAAAACTGCTGGGAAGCTGGTTCTGTCTTCCTGTGGTTCTGTGCACGCCATCCTTCTGCCCAGTCTGACTACTTGAGTGCAGGATGCTGGACCCAAGGAGACTGAAGGCTGTGTGCTGACCCAGGGGCCTCTTGTTTATTGACAGGGTAAAGGGTTTAGCTTAAAATAATGATGGCTCTGCTTTGTACATTACTTTGCATATATTTTCTTTCTAGGTATAAGAAGAGGCTTTTAAGTAAGCATGTAGGATAAAACGAAATAGATTGACAGCCTAACATTCAAGGCATCCCATTTGTGAAACTAAACCATGTAATCACCGCCTGGGGTAAGAAATCTTACTTTGCCCGCAGAGAAAAAAGCTGAGATGTGCTGAAGGAAATGCACTCAGGGTACACACCAAGGCGCCTGCCTTGCACCTTTTTCTCTCACTCCTTTTCATCCTGGTGCTGACTGGTGGGCCAGAAGGGTAGAACCTGAATATTTCCCTGTTGAATCCTGTGTCTCCTTCCTACTACCACTGCCTAAATTTAGCCTTCACGTCTTATATGGATTACTGCAGAAACCTCAGATCTTGCCTTACTTATTCTCAATCCAGTTCCCAGAACTCCTTTCTTACTGTTTGCACTTAAATGAACCTTTTAATATGAATATATCTTTTCTCTTCCTGGTACCTGTCACTGTGTAAGAAGCCACTCTAAAGCTTAATGGCCTAAAATAATCACTGGTGTATTATACTTACAGATGATGTGCATAAGGAATTAGGCAGACATAGCAGGTTGGATTTTGTCTGCCATGTGGTATCTAGGGCTCAAGTGACCACAGCGGCTGGGGCTGAAGCAACTGGAGTTGGCAGGTGTACTTTTCAGATGTTTGGCCCTTGCATGTTTTGACCCCACCTGCAATGCTGAAGAACTGGCTCAGCTAGGGCTGACCTATGTTTGGCCTCTTCACACACATCATGGCCTCAGTATAAACACATTTCTTCCACAGTGGTTCAAGTCCCTGAGTCCTGAGGGAGCACAGTGAAAACCTGATAGCCTTGCCTCAGAAGTCATGCACTTCTGTATCCCATTGGTTAGATAGTCACAAACCTGCCTGTCCCCAGTTCAGAGAAGCGAACATAAACTCCACTGTTGATGGGAAGAAATGATAAAAATCTTACAGCTGTGTTTTAGAATGACATATTTACTTAAATAGTTAGATCATTATCTTCTAGATTTGTGTAAACATAATAGAGTTTTGAAGGACACGTACCTAAGTGAAAGGAGGAGAGAGATATTTACTTTTCAAAATTTATTTATTTGCTTGTTTATGGTACTGAGGATTGAACATAGGGTCTTCACACTAAGCTAAATCTGCAGGTCATTTTAACTTTTTTTTCAAATTTTGAAATAGGATCTTGCTGAATTGCTAAGTTGCTTGAGCTGAACTCAAACTTGTGCTCTTCCTGCCTCAGTGCCCCAGTGTATTGGGATTGTAGACACATCCCTGGCCTGATACCTTTTTCACAATTCTAAATGAGAAAGGGAGAAAAGGTGTTGAGATTATTGGTGCTTTTCTAATTTTTTAAGGAAAAAATGTTCTTATGTTTTCAAAAGTCTTTAAAAACTAAGAATGCCGGTAGATCTCAAGGTACTACATTTTAAAAAGGAAGTGTTAGATCATCTAGCTATATGCAGGGCATGCAAAAAGATTATGTGATGAGCTGGTCAGTATAAACCTATTACTCATGTTCAGGCCAGAAAAATACTTTGAGCTGTCTGAGAGGCCAAAGCCAGGGCTTCTTTGTGTAGTATGGTCCTAGTGTGCAGTTCTATCACCCACCCTCTTTCCATCCTACAAGAAAAGTACCTGCTCATGTTAAATCCGGTGTGCACCAGGGTAGGATGCTTATATGAGGGTGGGGGGAGTCACAGAACTAGTGACAGATTTCTACTAAAAGAGCCTAACAGTGAAAGGGGTAGAAGAATAATGAGAGAGGACTTACTGGTAGCAAACAGTACTTTCACTGTTTGCTACTGTACTTTCTGTGATGGTCACAGAAAGAGGGGACCCACACAGGCCACCTGAAAAGGGTCACCACCTGAAAGAAGTGCCTGTAGGGAGAAGCAACCTCGAAGAAGAGCTTGATAGCCAGGAGGTCTCCTGGGAGCATCTGCGAGGTGCATATACCACACTCTGACAACCGTATCAGCCGCAGAGACCTGGCCCATGTGTGCCAATGTTTCCTAAGGATGGGGTGGGTGGAAGAGGAGGGAAAAAGTGGACCACGCTCCCTTCCTTCACTTCAAGAATTGAATACTGAAGCAAGCCTAGCTGAAGGGATGAGGGAATGAAATATTGAAGAAATGAATGAAATACTGAAGATGGGACATTAGCTTGACATCATTTTTTTTTTTTTTTCTTGCAGCACTATTGGCTCTTAATGCAATCTTTTCTCTTTATCTGGGGAGCTTGCATATTTTTTTCTTGCAATCATTTCCCTCTTTCCACCCCTTTCCTTCCTTCCCCACCCCACCCTTTCTTTGCTAGTTTGTAGTCCCCCCTTCTTCTTTTTCTCCTCCTCCTGCTCTCCCTCTCCCCAAGCTTCCTCCCTCTACCTGGCTCTCTCCGCAGCCCAGCGTAGTTTTTTTTTTTTTTTTTTTACCATGCTCAAGTGAAGGCATTCTTGTGACTCAACAAAACCAGAAAAGTTAAATGCTAGAATGAGTATTTTAGAATAGCAGAATAAAGAATAAAAAGTCTCTCTTTCCTAGAGCTATAATATATCCAGTACATTCAAAATATGTTACACTTTTCTGTGCTTTTCTGCTTTTTCAAACTTTATTTGGAACATACCATGTTTATTATTTAAAACCATATCTAGTCCTATCATTTCTGGGCCTAAAACCTTCTGATGCCTTTGCATTGCCCTCCTGTTCAAAGCTAATTTTAAAACAGCTTACCAGGTTGGTAGGGTCTAACTCCTGCCTACCCCTTTAGCTTCCTGGCCCAACCTCTCTTTAGCCATACTTGAGGAGTTCATCCATAGAGACAGAGATTCCAAATGCATTGTGGAGTTTTTGTTTTTGTTTTTGTTTTTGTATCTTTTCTCAGTTCAGGTTGTTCTTGAAGCTTGGAGCATCTGAATATCCCTCATCGTCTTTCCTTGACTGAAGGCTTCATGCCAGCCAATACCTTTGCAATGAAGTAAGGAAGACATAAAGCAGTTCCTTTAAGTGAGAAACTGGGCTTTACAATTAACATCCTCTATACTGTTAGCTGCTAACACCACAGACATTCTGACTCTAATTCTATAAACAAACCAATACAAAGGATAGCTGATCACTGGATCAATGTGTTTACGTCTTTAGTTTCTTTTTACTCGCTGCTGGAACAAATAGCTGACACCCAAAATGAAGGAAGGAAAGGTTTATTTAGCTCACAGTTACTGAAGGTTTCAGTGTATATCCTGCTGGCCTAAGGCTGAGTGGAACAGGCAGAGAGTATCCAGTTCATGCCAGTGGAACAGCAACAATTGCAACAGAGACAGCTAACCAAACAGGGCTGCAGAGCATCAGCGCTAGTCTGTCTCTCTTTAAATTACATCAGGCTCTCTGCCTTAGCCTATCCACTCAGGCCACACCTATAATTCCCAGAAATACTCAGACTGATAATCTCATCAGTACATAAAACACATAATCCCAATGACTCATGAGTCAAGTCTCAATCTATAGAAGTGCCTTCCCCATGATTGCATGAGGCTTTAGGGGGGACAACTAGACATAAACCGTAACAGTTTATTATGCAGGGAAAGTCAGGAGAGGCCCAAAAACACTATCTTCAATCATCTGGCTGAAGTACATCACAGGTGTTCTTCGTGCCTTGCTAAGGCCTTTGCTTCTGGGTGTGTCCCTGAGGGTGATCCCAGACACAATTGGCATGTGCAACAACAAACTGATGAGAGATACCAGTGTTGAATGTGGGTAGTACAGTCAGGTGGAACAAAAGCAGAAGAAAGCTGTCAGCACATCCTCTTCCTCTGTCTGCTTTCTGGCCACCGTCTGGTGAAGAGCTTTCTTCTGCCCTACCCTTCTGCTATGAAGTTTCTATCTACTCAGAAACCCAAAACCATAGAACTGGCTGACTTTGCACTGAAACCATGGTCCAAAATAAATCTCTTCTCCTTAAAGTTGATTTATGTAGCCGGGCGTGGTGGCGCACGCCTGTAATCCCAGCACTCAGGAGGCTGAGGCAGGAGGATTGATGTGAGTTCGAGACCAGCCTGGGCTACAAAAGTGAGCTCAAGACCAGCCTGAACTGCATAATGAGACCCTGCCTCAAAAAAGACAAAAAAAAAAAATTTAAAAAAAAAAAAAAAGTTGATTTATGTTAGGTGCTTTGTCACAGTGCTGGAAAGCTAACACAGCTTTAGAAGGAAAGTGATGCCCCAATATTGCAGGACCACACCCTCTGCCCAGCTGCAGGCCTCACCACCGCCCGAACAGTGAACAAAACCTTGAAATTTGAAAGACTTTGTCCTTGGTGCAGATTGTTGGTCAGTTCTAATTTGGATTGAGTAAAACTACTCTTTAGGTTTCTGACTTGCTTTTTCTCCCCAGTTCTTCTCTGAAGTAAAAGAACTTCACCTTACTTGGAAGCCAGAGGACCCCAAAGAATCCCTTTGATGAGGCAGAGATCTGAAAGCTATGTGATTAAAGATTACACAGAGTTTTGGTAACTGAGCATTTTGCTTAGAAGGCCATGCCACACTTGTATCATACTTTTTTTCATTACAATCTAATAAAACACATTAGTGTTTTTTGTTTTTATTGATAAGAAACTGTTTCTTTACCATAAAGAATGTTGTGACCTGGTCAGCGACTGATGTTGCATGCATCCATTCTACCTTGATGCAGACTTACCTGTTTGTCCTATGATTGTCCCAGTTACTCTGCACTCCTTGCTGGGACAAATACCCAACACTCAAAATGAAAGAAGGAAAGCTTTATTAGGCTCACAGTTAGTGGAAGTTTCAGTCCATTCTCCCTGGGCTCCAAGGCAGAAAGAGGCAGTTGATGGAAGCAGGAAACAATGAAGAACAGAGGAGGAGCAGCAGCTGTGGCATCCATCAGGCCTCTCTCTCTTCCTTCCATGCTATGCTGATTGTGAAGACCAGAACTCCTCCAAGGAAGTGGTTGCAAAGATCTGAGCTCCTCCGAAGTGGTGTGGCTTTGTCACTCAAACTTCTCCAAGAAAGTGGCCCTGTGAAGTGAAGCTTGGAATTCCTCCCAGGAACTGGGGTTGCAGAAGCCTTCCTTAACCCCTTTCTGTGCCCTATAAGTGCTGAGTCACTCTGGAATGGGCCCTCCCCACCCAAGCGGCAGGACCTGCATGCACTAGTGCACTAACCTGTGGAATCACCAAGCGGATCCAATATCTCAAATTGACACAATGTATCAACCACCATGATAACAACATGAGTAAGCACTCATGCGGTTCTCACAGTCTCAGATTGGTAGGATTATAATACTTTATATTTGAGAAATACAAATATTCTGTAGTTTAAAAATATAGTATATTACGGATTCACTGAGAAAGAAGCCAAGAAAAAATGCCACTGATAATATCTCCAAGAAAAATTACATATTTGGGAATTAACCTAAGTAGAAAATTAAAAGACCTGTACAGTGAAAACTATAGTACTTGGAAAAAGGAGTCTGAGTAGGACATTAGAAAGTGGAAATAGATCCTGGGTTTTTGGATAGGCAGAATCCATCAGTCAAAATGGCTATCCTTCCAAAATTTATATACAGATTTAACACAGTCTCAATCAGAATACCAACAACATCCTTCAAAGAACAGGAGAAAATAATCCTAAAGTTTGTATAGAAAGAAAAAGATCCAAGGGGCTGGGAAGAGAGCTCTGGAGCACAAGTGTCTGCCTGGCAAGTGCAAGGTCCTGAGTTAAATCCCCAGTTCTGAAAAAAAAAAAAATCTACCAAAGGTAAGCTTGGGTAACAAGAACAAAATGGGATGTATCACAATCCCAGATTTGAAGTTATATTGCAAAGCTACAGTAATAAAAACAGCATGATACTGGCACAAAAACAGAAATGTGAATCCATGGAACACAATAGAAGATATAGAAACAAACCTAGGCACGTTCAGCTGTCTCTGATCTTTGACAAAGGGGCTTAAAATATACACTGGAAGAAAGGTAGCTTCTTTAATAAGTGGTGTTGAGAGAACTAGCTAATCACAAGATTGAGTCTAGATCTGTATCTTTCACTAAAAATCAAAATAGGGCAAAGATAAATAAAACCAACACACTTAATCTGCTGAAATAAAAATACATAAAAGTCTTGAAGGCTTGGAAGATCTAGGCAAAGATTTTCTGAACAGAAATTTGTGCAAGAAATAACATCAAGAATCAATAAATGGGATTGTACCAATTTAAAAAACTCTGCACAGCAAAGGAAACAACCAGCATATTGAAGAGACAATGTAGGAAGTAGGGAGAGACTTTTCCAGCTATTCCTTAGATAGAGGACTAAAAAATTTGGACCCTCTAAACAAAAAGACCCAGTTTCAAAAGGAGCATCTGAACTGAGCAAACACTTCTCTGAAGAAGTACAAATGACCAATAAATACATGAAGAGATGTTCAACATCATGGATCATTTGAGAATATAAATTAAAATAACACTGTGATTCTATTTTACTCCAGAACAAAAAATGGCTATTAACATAAAAGATAGATAACAAAAAGCAGGAAAATAGATTTTGTTCAAATGGAGAAAGGATCAAGAGATGGACAAAGGGGGAGGTGTGAGAAGAGAAAGCAGATTTAAAAAAAGAATTAAGATGTGTCATGTACATGTGCCACTCCTTTCCAGGAATATAATCAGTATATCTTGCAAACATATACTAACAAGAAAATTAAACAAAAATATTTTTAAAGCATTACGTCATCTGAATCTCACAAAAACCTACACAGGGTCATCATGGTTTCAAACATTTTATAGATGAGAAAGTGAGAAGCAGTAAGGTTACTGGGTTTATCTGAAATTACAGCTAATTAGTGCCAAGTCCAGGACAGAGGTACTCCATTAACTTCATAACTTTATCTTGGTTAGTACATGTCAATATGATCAGGTCATTAATAACTGACTTAATAGTTGCTTGTGGTTAAGAGTTCAGAACAAAATCAACATTGGCCATATCTCTTTCATGACTGTTTTATAATCTTCCTAACCAGAAGACACCTGGTTCCTTGTGAAGTGTTTAAGAAATTAAAATTATATCAATAAGTCATTTAATGTGTTGTTTCTCTTGAAGTTGCAGAGTTTTGGGCTTAAATCATTCTGATGATGGATATTAAAGCATTTGTGTATCTTACAGATAGCTATATTTCCTTTCTTTCCCCAATAGAAATTGGCCAATGACTTATTGGAAATAGTTATCTCCTTAGAGGGCCACTTCTAGCCTATGGCCTGGAACAAATACATAGGAAAAGTTAGTTTTCATTACTGAAAATTTAACATTAATTCATTTATTCAACTCACACTTTTTTTTTCTTTTTAATTGAGAGATGGAACTCAAGATCTTCACACTGAATTACAACCCCAGACATTTTTTTTTTAATAAATAAAGTCTTACTAAGTTTCTAAATTAGGCTCAAATTTATAATCCTTCTGCCTCAGCCTCCTAGAGTAGTAGGATTGCAGGTGTATGCCACTATATTTAGCTATATTCTTGTTTACATTTCAAGATCAAGCATTCTTTCTGAATAAATGGAGTAATAGATATAGTTTGCTAAATGTAATAAATGGGATTCAAGTCTCTGTTCTTCCAATTTCTAGTGCTGACTTTGGGCAAGTTACTTAAAATCCATGAGCCTTCGTTTCATCATCTATCAAACCAGTACTAACACTCATAAGGGTTAAAATAATTTCTTACTGCCTACCCAGTCTCTATTGCCCTGGTTTTCCACTTAAGGATTCTCTTCCCTTGTTCTCTCTTCCTCTGGTCTTTTGGGGCTTCAAAAGGCTCAATTCAGGGATATGGCATATGAATAACTCAGGACAGATTTCTCAGAGCCCCTGGCCAGGAGGCTTCTTCAGAGCTGAGCATGTGACTCTGTCTAATTAGCACACATCTGAGCACTCAGGAGGAAGCTGAGTGCTGCTCTGGAGTGCTGCTTTTTCCTGATGAAATAGAGATACTGAGAGACTGTCTGGCTGAAGCAACTCCAGCCATCTGTCCCCGCCGGGACCCTGAAAATAAAGCCAACGCACAAAGGAAGGTGGAGCCCATCCCACTGACGGAAGGAGACAGGTGCTGATGACATTGTCTAACTGTCGTATCTGAAGCCAGGCCTACCCTTGGACTTTCCAGTCTGTGGTCAACCAGTAGATGACCTTTGCATTTACACCTGTTCGTTTCAGACCAGTCTAGAAAATCCTAAATGATACTCTACCCCAATGTCAGAACTAAAAATAAACTCATGTTTGATAAGGTGCTTAGCAAAACACACAATATATAGTAAATACTTGATAAAGGTTATCTTGATTGTGCTTTGGACCAAGAAGTTTAGTTCAGAAGAGAAGGGATGACTCCATGTTTATTTTTTATATTATGAAAACTTTTCTTGGTTGATCCCATGCAGGAGGTTCTTAGAAATACCAAGAAGACTTTTTATTCACCCAAACACTTTGGCACTGATAGTTGCAGATCTTAAAACTAGTTATTAATTCTTTTGTCTTAGAACCTTTAAAGAGAAGTTTCATAGCCATAGTACCTGTGTGAATAAGATTTTACCAGTGGCCAATAGAGATAGCAGGGTCCCTTAGGTGCCCTAAGAATCACAGAGGGATGCAGCCATTCCTGGAGCAGAATACAGACTGAACTTAGAGCAATCTCCTTGAATGGTTTTGCTCTGATTGCCTTTACTAGACACCCTCAAGAAGTTCCAATCAGAAATTTTAAAAGGCCCATAATAATACTAGTCAACGTTGTAATGGTTAATATCTAAGTGTCTCCCCAAAGCCTCATGCAATCATGACAATGGGCTTTTCAGAGGTGGCTGAATCTAGTTCGTGATTGACTCATGGTCCAGTGCTGAGATTAAGGGTGTAATTGTACACCCATCCTAGGGTGGGTAGCCTGCATACAGTATAACAGACAGTAGTGCCTCTTCCTTTTGCTGTCTCTACCACCATGAACTATTATTCTTCTGCCCAGTCACCCTGTCTTGGAGCTGGCCAATTATGAACTGAAACCCTCACAAAACTGTGAGCTAAATAAATCTTTCCTTTCTGAACGTAGTGTTGGGTATTTTGTCTCAGCTAGAAGAAAAGTAACTAAGACAAATTTAAAGAAGAATATGACCAAGCTAAAGTGACCTGGCAAGCCTTCATTAAACAAGACAGTCTTTCTCATTTGCCTAAAAAAGTCCTCCAAATCTGCCTTTTGTTATAGAAGTCCAAAGAGAACCAAGGACATAGGGTGGTAGCAGCCAAGAGTCACTGGCAGCAGCCCAAAGGTGCAGCACCAAGGAAAGGCTCTAGAGGAGAGAATCAAAACTTTTCTCTTGGTAGGTGTGCATGAGGCAGGTACCTTGGCCACCTGCGATTCTTGACCTATGAAGGAAATGCCTGGAGAGAAAGGATGGAGACATTGCCTGCACTAGCTACAGAATGAATGTTTTAAAGTTCTTTCAGAACAAGGGCACACATGCCCCCGGGTAAAGACCTGAGTCATATTTCTAAAGAAATTAGATGGAGCTTACTGGAAGCTAGCAGGTAAACAACCTCAAATGGCTCATTTTAATTCTAGAAGTTTCAGTTTCTTTCTCTCCTTCCTTCCTCTCCTTTTTTCTTTCATTTTTTGTTTCATTTCCTTTGCCTTTCTTTTTTTTTTATTGTAGCTCCACTTTTCTACTCCTTAAGCATACATACCTTCCTCCACCAGCTGCCCAAGTCTTGTTCTGTTCCATCTCAGCACCTCACCTTTTCTACTTTTCATTTGCTAGCCAGAACTTGTTGGGTAATAGGATGTCAAACATTTGTACCACCTGCTTTGATTAAATACTCTAAGCCATCGTCAGATAGGTCAGAGCACAAAGCACCAGAAAAGGTAGCATTCTACCTCCTTGATCTGAGTGACTTAGGGAAATGGATCTTTTACAAGAATGTAGACAGAATAATAAAGGGCATAAGCTTTTTTACATTACTGTTATTTAAGGCTAAATGCCTGACATAAGAAATTATTTTTGAATTTGCTTTGCTGCTCTAGAATAAATTGATTTTAGCATTTTCTACTTCATATTCTTTCATTCCTTCCATTTCTATCTCACTGCTTATATTTAAATGAATATTCTGCATGCCTCCCCCTGCTAGTATTAGCCCTAATACAAATTAGCATTTCTAAGTGTCCCTATCTGTATGTAACATGCATAAGATAATTTGTCCAACAGCATGAAAATGTATGCAAGATAACCAAGCATGAAAGAGAATTATTTATCAGACATACCATGGGAAAAAATAAGAGGAGACTTAACATCAAATTAGAGTATTAGCTTCCTCAAAATCCCATTCCACAGAAGACACTTTCTCACTTAAATTCAAAAGCAAACCAATCTCACTATTTAGAAATATTTATATATACTAAGCAATCTTTTTAATTGGTTCTATGGAAAAAATAATGATTCTAAAGTGTAAGCAGCGGCAATTAGTTCACGCCTCAAAATAGCAGCATAGCTGAATCATATAAAGATTCATCAAATAAATATTTATTGAGCAAGTATAATATCCACGCAGTGTGCAGACCAGGAAGGAACATGTGTGACTGGACCAGATTTAGAGCCTTGGGAAAACTGGTAGTCTAATACTTTAAGAAGCAATGGAGCCACATGATTATCCAGGGAAGAGGAAACTCGGATGGGGGTTGGGGGGGCGGGGAATGGCAAGTATAAAATTGCGGAGGACTCTTCTGGGAAGTGTGACTGATTCTGTAGGTGTGCCTAAAAGGCAGATGTAATGAAAACTGATAAAAAAAAAAAAAAATTAAGCTAAAGAAACAGGTAAATCTCATCAGTTTTTGGGCGGAAGCACACGCAGTGGGTTTCCATTCTGTTAGCCATTTCTCTTTCTTAACAGAACTTGGTTTTTGATCAGGTGGCAGAGTGCCCACGTAGTTGGTCTAAGTCAATTGCCCTAATGTAAAGAAAATAAATGTGTTTTTTGGGGCCAGCGAGATAGCTCAGTGGTCTAAGAGCCTTCCTGGCAAGTGCAAGCACCTGTGTTCAGTTCCTGGTATCTCATGCTATGCTGGCCCCTGCTGAGTCAACCCAAAATTGGGCATGATGGCATTTGCCTGTGATCCCAGAACTGGGGAGACTGAGACAGGAGGAGCACTACAAGTCTGAGCTGTATAGTGAGCCCCTATAACATATCCTATCTATCTATCTATCTATCTATCTATCTATCTATCTATCTATCTATGTATCTATCTATGTATGTATCTATCTATCTATCTATCTATCATTTAAAAATCAGAAGAAATTTATTTCTTGGAGTTCTAGAGGTCAGAAAGTCCAAGATAATTGGGCTAGCAGCTGACAGGGAAGGGCCCTTTTACTGTATCCTTCTGTCACAGAAGTCTGAGGAGCAGGATGGGACAAGAAAGAGACAACAGGTCTAGACTTGATCCTTTCTAACAAACACACTCCCTTGGTGAGAGCATTAATTCTTCATGTAAGCAGTGCCCCCTTGACCCAAAAGCCTCCTAGTAGGCTTCACCTCCCCATAACACAGCACTGAAGGTCGAGTTTCCAACACATGGACTTTGGGAAACACATTCAATCCATAGCACCAGTCGTAGTAATCCTCATTACCTTTGATATAATGCTTGGGATAGGGATTTGTACAGCATTCAGTCTGACCAAAGAAATATAAGCTATCTGATGGAGGATATCAAAGAAGAGTTTCATCCCTGATTTTTTTTTAAATCTGTAACATGAAAAGTTCCATTTTTCTCCTTCTCTTTCTCTGTGGCTTGGATTCTGTCATATGAACAGTATACCTATGTTTGTGATAGCTATATTATAACCATAGTGAGAAGCCTGAGGAGAAATGAGAAAGGAGAGCGATTGTTAGGGTCTCCAACAGCATCACAGAGTTGTCAAGCCAATAGTGTGATTTCTTCTTCCCTAAAATGTTTAGCTAAGAATTCAATAAATGTTCTTATGGTTAAAACTAGGACTAGCTGTGTTTGCAGTTAAGTTTATTCTAATTGCTATCTTGCCAAGAGTGACATTTGTACACATGGCTAAGGGGCTTGGTCCTTATCAGGAAGGGGACTGGGAGCTACTTCCTGGAAGATTTAAGTAGGGAAATAAGTTGTAAAATTTGTACCTAAAATCATTACCCTGGCTGCTGTGTGCACAACAGAATGACAGCAGGAAACCAAGATAGAGAGGCCAGTTATGAAGTACTGAAAACTGCATAAGACATGAGGCTGAAACCAAGCGATAGTAACTGAGGAGTGAGAAATAAGTCTTAAGGCTGCTATAATGAAAACAGCATAATTTAGTGACTATGTGTGTGCAAGAATGGGAGACAGTAGGGCACTCAAAGATGGCTCCAAGCTTTTAGCTCAGTTGACAGATTTGGCACAATTTCTGGCTTTTACCACAAGCTGGTCAAGTGATTCTAGGCTACTTTTTTCATTTCAGGAAGGATGAGTTGAAATATGGTAGCAGCTGGATCTCATGTCTCCTGCCAGCTTCACCTTGCGGGAGTGCTGTTATTGCTAGCAGAACCAAAGGATCCAGGGTAAGCAGTAGAAGCAAAGAACAAAACCCTGCTCATTTACTGGGGCCTTGAGTTTACTCATGCAGAGCTGGATAATGGGTAACTGATTATTGGTCTGTCTTTTTGGCTTAAATTGACACCTATTTAAAAGGCTCTGAAGCTGGGCATGGTGGTGCATGCCTGTAATCCCAGCACTCGGGAGGCTGAGGCAGGAGGATTGGTGTGAGTTCGAGACCAGCCTGGGCTACAAAAGTGAGCTCAAGGCCAGCTTGAACTGCATAGCAAGACCCTGTCCCAAAAATAAATAAATAAATAAATAAATAAATAAATGGCTCTAAGATGTATGTGTACTGGACATATGTAGATTAAAACCAGCGCATCATCATTTTTCACATACTGTCAGAAGTTATTCTTTTTTTTTTTTTTTTTGGTCTTTTTGAGACAGGGTCTCGCTATGCAGTTCAGGCTGGCCTTGAGCTCACTTTTGTAGCCCAGGCTGGTCTCGAACTTGCACCGATCCTCCTGCCTCAGCCTCCCAAGTGCTGGGATTACAGGCGTGTGCCACCGCGCCCGGCCAGAAGTTATTCTTTACTGAAGTTCTTACACTTCTCCACATCCTTGTTGGGTTCACTAGAGAGCATGGAAGTCATTATCACCCAAATTTGCTGGCTGCAAATAGGTACAATTTGCATTCACACAAATCCTGTTCCAGTACCTGGTATTTAACAGTACTTGATGCTAACTTATACCCCAGGCCCTTTTTTATTTTTTATTTTAAGGTAAGATTTCACTAAATTGCTAAATTGCCCAGAATAGGCTTGGACTTGCAGTATTCCTGCCTCTGCTTCCCAGAGTGCTGGGATTGCAAGCTTGAGGCACCACGTCCAGCTCAACCCTGATCCTTTTTCCTGAGAGTAAGAAACAGCAGAAGAGATGAAAGTGATGTTCTCTACCCCTGGGGGGATGATGCAAACCAGACACAAAACAGGGAGACTGTTCCCAGGATACATGCCTGCTGGGTAGCAGAGGTCACAGAAACCAGGAAAAGGGTTACATAAATGACTAATTAGGTTTGGTTTTGTCCTATGGAAGGATTGCCTGAGCTTCACCCAGCCTTACCACAGTCTGGATGCTTAATCTCTCCCGTCTTTATAGCACATTTTATATTAGTTTTTCACATGATCTCATTTTATCAAGAGAAGTTGAAGAATGCAAAGGTCCAGACCTGTCCCTCTCTTCTGGATGATTCCGGAGGGGCAGCCCTGTCTCTGTCTTCCACCCCACCCCCGCCTGCTAAAGCCTCTGTTGCACTTACATCATTATTCAACATTTCCCTTTATCAGCCATGCTTGTTTCACTCACACGCTTAGAGGTGTTGTTTCTGTTAGTGCTCCTCAGTAAAATTCCTGTGTGTGTCAAATAAAAACTGAAAACAGAGCTAGATAGTAAAATGATAAAAACACATTTTATTTAGGAATTCTTGTAATAGGGGAAAAGATCTGGGCTCAGTTCTATATACAAGGATAAATGATGTGTTATATCCAAGAGGCAGGCTGTAGGATCCATAGGTGGAAAATGACTAATATGAAAACTCAGGGATCAGGGGGATTGTGGTTAAAACAACTTGACATGATTTTTGATGACTACAGAGCGATTAAATGCCATCAGGGAGAGAGCAGGGGAATGGGAGAAGAATTTGATCAGATATTGAGTGTGCTGAATTCTCTCTGAAGGATTCTTGCTAAATCCGTCTGATGCAAGCCAAACAAGGAGAGACCTGGAAGCCCGCAGTCCAACGCAGTTGAGATGAGGTTTTAGAAGAACCTGCCTATGTTTTGTCAGAGAGAGACTTTTTGGAACCTGTAAATTACTGTCTCCGGTGGGGCCTGACCTATGAAACCAACATAGGTCAACTCTACTAGATACACAAACACACAAATGGTTTCTGTTGTCATCATTTGATTACGTCAAGAGATACTTTAAGGTGACCAGTAGCAATATTCAGTCTCTCTGAGATCCAGAGTACAGAACTGGAAAAAATAGCAACTTGGCAAAACAAAAAAGAGAAGTAGATTTCTGGGAATCAGGAAGAAGCTACCAGGAAAAATTGGAGCTAAGAGATGTTGGAAAGATGGTCCACAAGAGAAAAGAACCAAACAAAGCAGATTCTTCCCAGATCATGGTTTGTGAGGAGGGGAGGCTCACAGTGAATGGGGGAAAGGCAGCCACAGGAGACAGCTGCTGACTGACCCTGAGCCAGAAAGTGATTCCCTGAGAAGCTTCAACTCAGGTCAGGAAGGGCACAGACCTTTCTTGCTCTGAGAAGTCAGGCCCTGCTTGAGTTTTGATCAGAAATACCCAAGGTCTGACAGTACCTGATGATATTCAGTACCTGGACCCTTGTCATGCTGCCAAAATCCAGCCCAGATCAGAGATCTAGTATCCTTCTCTTTCCACTATGCAAGGATGTGTGCCCACATGGACATGGCCTCAGCTTGGGGCAAACAGAGCAGGTGAGCTTACCTGTAGGGAGTGCACCTTACAAACCCAAATGCCCTAAGTCCCATAAAGGGAAAACCAGTACTTCCTAGGCTTCAAAAGCAGAGCCTCAAAGGAAACCACTCATTCAAAAATATGGAGAAAAGGGGCTGGGGAGATAGCTCTGTGGCACAAGTGCCTGCCTGGCAAGTGCAAGGTCATGAGTATGAACCCTGGCCCGTGGGGATATATATATATATATATATATATACATATATATATATATATATATATATATATATATATATATATATAGAGAGAGAGAGAGAGAGAGAGAGAGTGTGTTTTGGGATTCTTTCCTATCTTTTCTTCTTACTCCTTTTTTTCTCTTCTCCTTTTTTCTATTTTCCATTCTCCACATTCTTTTTTCTCCTTTTTATTTATATCTTCTTTTTATTATTTGTTTGCTTTTTTTCTGTTACCTCTATCAAATTCTATAAGTACCCTTCTACTTCTTAACCATTAAGCTTTATTAATCTTATACAGTTAACTCTATGTTACTATTGCTAAATTCTTTTTTTTTTTTTTTTTGTCTTTTTGAGACAGGGTCTCACTGTGCAGTTCAGGCTGGCCTTGAGCTCACTTTTGTAGCCCAGGCTAGTCTCGAACTCGCGCCGATCCTCCTGCCTCAGCCTCCCGAGTGCTGGGATTACAGACGTGCGCCACCATGCCCGGCACTATTGCTAAATTCGTTCCTATCATTAGTGGAGGTATAGTTACTGCACTTAGTAGATATTTGATATATGTCAATATTTCCTTTGTTTTAGTGTTTACACTGGAATTATAGATTTCTTTTCCACAGTTAAAGTTTCTTATGGTATGTCAGTGTTGCCTTGGTGTGATGTTATTGTTGCTAATGTACTTAATATTGTCAGGGTCCCATACTTGTTGCTATTAGTAGGTTTTCTCTATATGGAAATAAGTGCATTACTTTGGTAACACTAACTATATTTCAGTCTATTTCCGGAGAAGTGGGCACTGGGAAAAATACACTGTATCCTCCTCCCTCAGATTAACAGAGCATCTAAAGTGCCTGCTTAGGCAAGCTTAGGCAACCACAGGGACTATGGTTCGATCCCCGGCACCACATGCTACACCAGCCCCACCCCCAGGGCAGGCTGAGCTGGCCATAACATAAATAAATAAATAAACTTTTAAAAAAAAAGATTAACAAAGGATGCTTAGTGTGGTGGCATACACCCATAATCCCAGCACTTGGAAGGCAGAGGCAGAAAGATTGCTATGAGTTTCAAGCCAGCCTGGACTATACAGTGAGACTTTGTCTCAAAAAAAAAAAAAAATCAAATTAACGGTGGTGGTTGAGATCTTAGGACAGAGGCAAAGGACTTTCAGCATGCCCTGAGTGCAACACAGAAAAACAGATTCTTTTTGTCTATCTATCTATCTATCTATCTATCTATCTATCTATCTATCTGTCTATCTAGATACACACACACACACACACACACACACACACACGATAGTTAATTGTACTACTAATTTCTATTAGTTCATTTAAAGGAACAGTTAGTGCTTCTATTGTTTGATCAATGATGCATACCTTTATCTTGTAATCTGAGCAACTACTTTGAAGATAACATGTAGTAGAAAAACCATTGTTGGGGCTAGGGAGATAGGTCCGTGGCACAAATGCCTGCCTGCCAAGTGCAAGGTCGTGAGTTTGAACCCTGGTCTCACCAAAAAAAAAAAAAAAAAAAAAAAAAAAAAAAAAAAAAAAAAAAAAAAAAACCTTTGTTAATTCCCTAGCATCTTGTTTTGAAATTCCATATAGTTTTTATTGTTTTTCCCTTCTTTAAAATTAAAAACAAAACACAGCTAAATTATGTGAAAGGATAACAGAAGAGATTAAAAAGCAGGTTAAAACTGGGGGCTGGGGAGATAGTTCAGTAGAATAAGCAGTTGCCTGGTAAGCACAAGGGCCTGAGTTCAATCCCTGGTTCTGGGAAAAAAAAAAGAAAAAGAAACCAGATTAAAACAGATCAATATGGGGCTGCCTCTAGAGTTTATGATTAATTCATAAGCCAGTTCTGGGGTCAAAAAATAAAATAGAACAAATCAATAAGGTGCTCATTAGGCTCAGAAAAAATGTAACTAATCATATAATGGATGAAATAAGCAAAAAGATCAGGGAATTTACCAAAGACACTAATAAAAAGCTAGATGAGCCAAACAATGATACAAAACATGAATGATCAGTTTCACAAAGAATAGAGTCTATGAGAAAGCTCCAAACAGAAATCCAGAAGGTTGAAAATTATATTGAATGTATGGACAGCCGAAGTCACCAGTGTGTAAGCAGAACACCAGAATTAGAAGATGGGGTTGCTGAGTCAGGTGTGGCAACACATTAGCAATCTCAACACTATAGAGGCTGAGGCAAGAGATTCATTGAAATTCCAGGCCAGCCTGAGTTACACAGCGAGTCCAAGTCCAGCTTGAACTACATACTGAGACCTGTCTGCAAAAACAAGACAAAATGTTAAGAAGTGAGGCATGGTGGTACACGCCTATAATTCCAGCCCTCTGGAAGCCTAGGCAGGTAGATTGCCCCAAGATTGTGGCCAGCTTGAGCTACATAATAAGTTCAAGGTGAGCTTGACACTTTGAACTACACATCAAGACTGTCTCCAAACAACAAAACAAAACAATAGAAAAGGGAATATACCAGATAGTCAAGCTTAAATATTGAACAATTTCACTTAATTGAGAAACCCAAAATACAAATAAAGAGCAAAATAAAAGGTAGACAATAGTAAATAGCAAAATAGATCTTTTGTATTTGGGAAGGGGGTAAAAAAGAATTAATATGTGTTATGTACATGTCCCAATTTCCCATGAGAAATAGGATGATTATGTTTTAAAAACGTACTGATTTTAAAAAGTTGACAGGGCCCGGTGGGATGGCTCAGTGGTCTAAAGCACCTGCTTGGGAAAGCTTGGGCAGCTGCAGGGACTGTGGTTCTACCCCCGGCACCACATGCTGCGCCAGCCCGGCCCTTGGGGTGGGCTGAGCTGGCCATAAAAATGAGTGAATTAAACAAACAAAGGTTCTGAAACAAAAAAATTTTTTTAAAAGTTGACAAAGAAAAAAATTTTAATTTAAAAAAAGAAATGAAAAAAATTATGCAATATTTATGCTAATGTGTCTCACTTAACATTACTGTTTCAAGGTCCCAGCTATTTCTTGGACAGAGGATTAATATAGAGAATATATAAAAAATTTAAAATTAGGTCCCTCCCCCAGTGAAAGACTCAGTCAAAATATAGACAGTGGTAATCTACAGACTCTTCCTAGAAGAAGCAAAAATTGCCAATGAATGCATGAAGAGATGTCCGACATCTCTGGCTGTGAGAGAAAAGCAAACTGAAACAACACGCAGATTCCATCTTACTCCAGAGAGAATGTCTATCAGTTTTATTTTTTACATATAGATATCTGCTGCTCCTGTATCATTTGCTGAAAGGACACCCTCACTGAATGTTATTGACATCTTTGCTGAAAATCAACTGGCCTGAAGTCTATGGGTTTACTTTTGGACTTGTAATTTTATGTCACTGTTCTACATAGATGCCTTTATAACAATACAGTGTTATCTTAATAGCTGTCTTTTTGTAGTAACTTTAAAACAGGACACGGTTTATAAAAGTCTCTAATTACATTTACATTTCATTAATAAATAATTGGGATACTTTTTGAAGCTAGCCTATATTTGGAGTCATTGCCATAAATGTAATTATATAGTTTGAAGAGTATTACACATGGAAATATATACGTATATTGAACAATAAATGTGCCATGCTCTTCTCAAATTAAAATTTTAAATGCTTTGAATTAAATAAATTTAGTTTTATAATCAAAGTCACTATTTAGATAAAGATTCTTTAATAGGCCAAAAAAGGAGGAACCAGAAGAGAAAAAGTTTAATAAATTGGAATCTTCAAAATTCAAAGCTCTGCTCTTTGAATGCACTAAAAGACAGGACAGAAGAGTTACCAAAGACATATGTAATAAAAGGTTTTTCTACAGAATATGTAAAGCAAATAGCCTGTCCTTTAAATTGGACCAAGGATCCCTTCATAAAAATACATTAGAGATGCTCAACATCATTAATTATTGGGGAAATGAAAATTAAGAGTACAATGAAATATTACTGTACACTCAGTAGGATGACAAAACAACAAACCAACCCCTAACGGTGCCACATACTGAAAGGATGTGAGTAAGCTGAATGTTTGTACATAGCTGATAGGAATATAAACTAGGTTAGCAATAGTAGATAGCAGTTTGGCAGATTTTTTATAATGTTAGCATATGACTCTAAACTCAACTACCATATGACACAGAAATGCAGCTCCTCACTATCCAACATGTGTTCACAACAAAGACCTGCACAAAGGTTTTACATAGCCTATTGTTAATCGTCCAAACCTGGAAGCAATCAATATGTCCAAGTGATGAACCGAGAAAAGTTTGTGGTCCTACCACACTATGGGATACTATTTAGCAAAGATAGAGATAAAGTAATAAACCATACAATAAGTAGGATAAATAAAAAGAATTCTTAGTGAGGAAGGCCAGACACAAAAGGCTCCTATACTGTATGACTACTTATATGACTTTCTAAGAAACAAACAAACAAATAAGAACTATAGGAACACAAATCAGTGTCAGTCTGGAGGGGGTTTGATTTCAAAGGTGCAAGAAAGAATTTTGGAAGAAATAATGAAAATGTGCCATGTCTTGCTGATGGAGGTTCTTATGTACTGTGTACATTTCTTTCTCAATACTCATAAAACAATGTACCTAAAAATGGTGAATTTTACCATATTAAATTGTACCTCAGTAACATACCTTTAAAAAATCAATTAATTGTCCCTATTACTTATTTATTTTGGCTAATGACTGGTGAAAATATCATCTGCCGCTCTGGTCTGTGGATATGAAGGGGATGAAGTAGAACAGATGGTGGCTGTCAGATCGAGGGGGTTCGTGGACAGGTGGAGTCTAGAACATGTGTTTGGGCTGAAGAGACAGTTTTGAGAGGACAGGCCCAAATTCCTGGAGAATGAAGGGAACCGACTGATGAATTAATCGGAATTCTTGGTAGCAAACAGCAGAGACCCAATTCAAACAATTGTAAGCAAAAGGGACAATCTCAGCTTAGATAGCTCTGCATTTCATGGTATCATTTGTTTCTCATTTGTTTCTTCTTAGCCTTTTGCTCAGGAAGACGGTCAGACCGATACTGGTTACATTTGTGGAATCTCAAAGAAAACTTCGCTGTCCTCTTGGTTTTGCATCCATCCTGGAAAGACTCTGGCTTTGTTTGGGACATGGGTTCTCCTGTGTCAGGAAAAGCAAAGCCATGTTGTTGACAGGCCAAAGCCAAAAGAGAGAAATGGGAACTGAAGGAATGCCCAAAGGGGCGGGGGGGGGGGCATAATTATTTGTTACAGACGCACATATTTGAGAGAGGGTAGAAATCAAAGAGCAAATGAAGAAATTAGCCTGCGAGGGGATTCTTCCAACAATAGCTAATTTTTCTGTCAACTCGACTAGTCCAATGGTTGCCCAGATAGCTGGAAAACATTGTTTCTGTGTGAGTGTGCATACATGTATGCATGTGTATATGTGTGTGGGTGTGTGTATGTTGGATGATGTTTCTGGAAGACATTGGCAATGATGGTAAGACTGAGTAAAGATCCTATGGGGGTCTTCCAATTCACTGAGGGCTCAAATAGAATAAAAAGGCAGAAGAAGGGTAAATTTTCTTTCTCTTCTTGGGCTGGGATGTTCATATATTTTCTGCTGTTGGACCTCATACTCATGATTCTGAGGCTTTGAACTCCAAGACTTACAACAGTGACTGCCCTTGTTGTAAGGTCTCCAAGCTTGAACTGTATTATACTTAGGGTTCCAGCTTCCTGCCAGCAGACGGTGAGATTTGAGCTTCCGTAAGTGCATAAGTCACTTCACATTATATATGCATATGTATTTATTTTTATATATCCTATTGGTTACATTTCTCTGGGAAACCCTAATTCACCTTCCTCTGAGACAGATGGGAATGAGGTAGGGATGGGTGAAATGAAGAGGCGGAGAGAAGAATGTAGTAGTACAAATGAGGCCATCCACAGTTGTCAGTACCCATCACCTACGAAATGAAGTCTGTTGCTTAGAGAAGATGGGAGGGAACTTCTAAAGAGTGGTACAGTGTTTGGAACAGAGAATTTGGGGAGTGGGTATAAAGGGACAAATAAAGAACTGCTAAGAGGTAGTGAAGGTGGAGATCAAAACTTTACCTATCACTCAAGGTTCAGTTCAAACATGTTCTCCACAGAATTGGACCCCACTGGTAT
Organism: Myocastor coypus; assembly: GCA_004027025.1. NCBI lineage: Eukaryota > Metazoa > Chordata > Mammalia > Rodentia > Myocastoridae > Myocastor > Myocastor coypus. The sequence goes on from PVJA010003095.1 coordinate 74,723, forward strand.
GGGGTGTCACTTGCTCTTCCATGATCCATGGCATTTGAGGTCACTGTTTGGTCAGTGAGGCCAGGAACCAATTTCCTGCGATGTGAAAACTGAGGTTTGAAATGCAAGTTGTGAAAGTCAGGATAGAAAACATTTTATTCTATTTAGTTTCTGAATGTAGGTGGCAATTAGGTTTGGTTGTTGTAGGTATCTTGGTTATTTTTGTCTCCTGGCTGGGACAAAATACCCTACACCCAAAACACAGGAATAAAAGGTTTTTTTTAAGCTCACAGTTTGTGGAGGTTCCAGTCCATACTCAGCTGACTCCAAGGCAGAGCGGCACATGGCGGAGGGTAGCAGTTCATGGTGGTGGAAAACAGCCAAATGGCAGAAGCAAAGCAGCAGTGGAAGAGGCAAGCTTCTCTCCTGTCTTTATCCTGCCTTCAGGCATCAGCCCCAGGCTGGGTGTAGCACTCACACCCATAATCCCAGCAGTGCTCAGACCCATAATCCCAACCTTGGATCATGAATTAATCACAAACTCTAGAACTGCACTCCAGTGATGACTGCATGAGGCTTTGAGGGGGTCATCTAAATACAAACCACAACAGAGGGTATTACACTGTTTGTGTGTGTGTGTGTGTGTGTGTGTGTGTGTGTGTGTGTGTGTGTGTGCCTCTTATCTTGCTCCTATCATATACTTTCTTAAAGGTAGATCCCCTGTCTGACTAATCTTCATGTTTCCATGGATCCTAACACAGTGTTTTCCATGTGCCAAGTGCATTTGCGGAATGAATAAACAAAACTTCCAGTCTCCCCTTCGCCGTTTTCCTTTGTTCCCACAAAACATTACTTTTTCATTAAGATAATTTAAGGTAAAACCAAAACAGTAATGTTAAAGAGCATCCCTCTCCATTGGAGTGCCTTCCAACTGCAATTATAATCACCTGCTATTCTTTTCCTGTCCCTCCTGCGAGAGAAAATGTGAATCAATTTCAGGAGATGATTTCTGCTGCTTGTGTACAACATTCTGGCTTCTAGTCAAGTGGACATTGCATGAGCATGTAAAAATGGCTTTGTTCATTGCACAAATAAATTCCTTTAAGCAGTACATGGTTTCCATTTCTTGTTACCTTTGGGGAGGGTAGAGCATTAGAGAATGTTAAGGTATCGATGTTGTGTGAAAACTGCTGAATACTTGAGTGGTAAACAACTTCCTGCACTGCCTTAGTACATCTGAGAAAAGGGATTCACTGTTCATTGCAGCTGAGACCTGCTTTCAATACAAGGATTATACGTGCCTTGCTTCAAAGGGAACAATAACATGTCATCTTGAGCAAACGTGTACAATTCCACTGTTTGTTCTTTGTTTGTAACTGTATGCTTAGACTCTCTTTAATTCAAAAAAAGTTGAAAGGTTTTCATAATGGCTGAAAAGTCTTTGTTTCTTCATATTTATGTGTAAATTAGGCTGACATTAACAGTTGGTATTTGATAAATATTCACTGAAGGAGTGGGTGAATAAGAAACAGACTCCACTGGTAGGGATTAATAAAAAATTTTCCTAGGAAGAGACAGTCAGTGTCTCTGGACGCTTTTATAGACACCCTAGAATTATGTCAATAAGCTCTGGAATTTAGGAAATGAGACAAAACACGCACTCTGAAAGTGGACTAAGGATAGAATTTAACCAAGTCCAAAGTGAGTGCATCTGTATTTTAATTCGAAACAGTCACGAATAACACTTGTCTAACTAGGAACGCACAAGGATGAAGTCCATTGGACTTCATTTCTATCTGTACTACTAAATATCAATATGGCTTTTGAGGTCCAGCCAAATAGGTCAGTAGATTAAAGCACCTGAAAGCAGGTGCAGGGGTTGGGGGTTCAATTCCTGGGCCTGCTGTGCTGGCCCAGCCCCTAGTGCAAGCTGAGATGGCAATTGAGACTGGATGTGGTGGCATGTGCCTGTAATCCCAGCTCTTGGGAGGCTGTAAACAAATGGATCACTACAAATCTAATCTGAGACCCTGAACACCCTGTAGACCCTTCCCTAAAAACGTTCTTTAAAAAAAGAGAGAGAAATATAGCTTTTGAGGGCTGGGGAGATAGCTCAGTAGAATAAGCCCTTGCCTGATAAGCGCAAAGGCCTGAATTCAATTTCCCAGTTCCACTAAAAGAAAAAAAAAAAAAAAATACGGCTTTTGACATCTCACATCATTCTCCTGAGCCTCTTCCTCATTCATAAAATGAATATATGTCATATATTTTTATGAGAATTAGATACTTGCTAAGTCTGGATCTTAAATGTCCCTCAGAGTTCCTTGTATTAAATATTTGCCCCCATACTGGTGCTACTATAAGTGATAGACACTCTAAGAAGTAGGGCCTGATGGGAGATCTCCTAGTCCCCAGAGGCTGCACTGTCAAAGAGGACAGTGGGATCCCAGCCATAAAGTCAATGACTTTGCTTTACCACGTTCTCTTGCTGTGATGTTCCACCACAGGCCCAAGAGGTAGGGCCAGCCAGTCACAGATTGAACTTCTAAGACTGAGTCAAAGTAAACCTTTCCCTTTATGAGTTGTTTATCTTAGCTAGGTTGCTATAGAAAGCTCACTTACTCAGAAAATTGATGCTGAGAAATGGGATTATTACTGTGACTAAACCTGATGTTGTGGAAGAGCCTTTGAAACTTGTTTACAGGCAGAGATTGAGAAAGTTTTAAGAAGCAAGTTAGAGAAATACTAGCAATTCTGTAAGTGGAAGTTAAACTTTGTTTTCAAAGACCAAAGATGCTTGTATAAATGTGAACAATAACATTCAGGCTGATGAGGTTTCAGAATGAAGTGAGGATTTTGGAAAGTAGACTAAAGGCTGCTTGTTACATGGTGGTAAAAATGGACACAGTGTGTCTATGCCCTGAAACTCCTTTTTTTCTTTCTTTCTTTCTTTCTTTCTTTCTTTCTTTCTTTCTTTCTTTCTTTCTTTCTTTCTTTCTTTTGGTATTTTAGGACAGGGTCTACAGCAGTAGTTCTCAACCTTTCTAATGCTGTGACCCCGCAATACAGTTCCTCATGTTGTGGTGACCCGAAACGAAAAAATAATTTTGGTGGCTACTTCAAAACTGTAATTTTGCTACTGTTATGATTCAATGTAAATACTTGATATGCATTATGTATTTGTTCAACCCCTGCTGGGGTCGCAACCCACAGGTTGAGAACCACTGGTCTACAGGGTATTCAGGGTCTCACTACTAGATTGGACTTGTAGTGACCTGCCTATTTACAGCCTCTCAAGAGCTGGGATTACAGGGGTGCACCACCACACCCAGTTTCAACTGCCACCTCAGTGCACCCGAGGGGTGGGATCGGTATGGCAGGCCCAGGGATCGAACCTCAGGTCCCTGTGCCTGCCTGTAGGTACTTTAATCTGCTGAGCTATTTGGCCAGCCTGGGACTGAGTTTCTAAGCATCATCCTGGTTTCTCTGGTGGAAACAGTTTCAAAGTGGGGTAGCATTCAGGCAGCAGCATGAGTATTACTGATTGCCATTAGCCAAATCACAGTGAGAATTATCAGCAAAGAGGAGCAGAGTAGAAAGACTTGGAATATAATGTTCTGACCAGGCCGGTGAGACAGCTCGACAGGAGTTTAATCCCCAGCACCACATGTCCTGCTGGCCCCACCCCTGGGTGTGCTGAGCAGGCCACTGAGTTTGGGTAAGGTGGCACAAGCCTGTAATCCCAGAGTTAGGGAGGCTGAAAATAGTAGGGTCACTATAAGTCCAAACTGTGTAGTGAGACCTTATACCAAATACATTAAAAAAAAAAAAAAAGTTCTGACCAAGAAGGTTGCATTTGCAGTTGCTAGTACTGTTAGAAAGAAGACAAGTAGCTGGATACAAAGTGACACACCTATCATTCCAGCTACTTGGGAGGGTGAGGCAGAGGAATCACAGGTTTGAGGCCAGCCTTGGCAACTTAAAGTTTCATCTTAAAACAAAATTTATAAAAGGGAGGGGGGCAGATAGGGGGTTGTAGCTCAGTGGTACAGCACAATTAGGGTATATCATTATGAGGCTTGGGGAGCCCCCACAATGCTTTGCAGTGGGAAAATGGATAAGATTCTTTGGGGACACAACAGAAATTCACAAAGCCAAATCCATACAGACTTTCTTTTGAGAAGAGACGGTGCTGCTTACTTAGGAGCATCTAGGGAATTGCTGACAGTAAGTCATTCAGGGATCGCTATAGCCATTGCTCCTGTGGGCTCTCGTGCAGCCCAAATGGCCTGCAGATCTTGGCATCATTCATGGGATGCTAGTTCACCAGCATACATAAGGCAATGCATTACAAAGTCATGTAGATTTCCATCAACATTTCAAAGGAAAGCTTGGATCGAATGTGGTGGTGGAACCCTGTAATACCAGCACATTGGGAGGCGAAGGCAGGATTGCAAAGTCAAGCCCAGCCTGGTTAATTTAGTGACATAGCAAGATCTTGTCTAAAAAACAAAAACAAGACAAAGAAAGAAAGAAAGAAAGAAAGAAAGAAAGAAAGAAGAAAGACAGACAGGCAGGCAGGCAGGCAGGCAGACAGACAGACAGGCAGACAGACAGGCAGGCAGGCAGGCAGACAGACAGAGACAGACAGACAAAAGAAAGAACTCTCATTAGCCAGGAAGACTGTGTGGCAGGATTGGCATCCCTGCAAGCAGCTCTTGACAGAACAGGGTACAAAGTTTGAAAGAGAAGTCGAAGCCTGAAGTTGCAACAGAGACCACAGAGAGTTGAAGATACCAGGAATGTGGAATATCTGCTGGGGAAGCTGCAGGCAATGTGGAAAACCTGTCGAGAAAAAGGCCATGTGGACTGTGGCCAAGAGAGATTCAAGGGTGGGACTTCGGGAGCTCTTGGGGGCCTGTATTATACCCCCACAGTGTACCCCAGAGGGAGGCCTGAAAATTTAGGATTCTGTATGCTCCCTGTCAGGTTTTGGTCTTGATTTGATCTGCTACCTCTGTTTCCATAGTTCTATTTCCTTATTCTTTTCTTTTGAAATGGGAATATTTATCCAATGGCACTGTACACTGGGAGAAAGTAATTTTGTTTTTTTTTTATGTATCTAGTACAGGGTCTACAGGGTCTCAGTAGGTAGGTCGGACTCATAGTGATCATCTTGTTTTCAGTCTTGAAAGCTCTAGGATTACAGGCATGCACCACCATGCCCAGCCTCAATCACCGACTCAGGGTGCCCCAGGGGCAGGGCCAGCAGAGCATGCCGGAGATCAAATCCTGGTCTCTGTGCCTGCCTAAGCAGACACTTAAGTCTGCTGAGCTATCTAGACAGCCTTCTTTTCTGTTTTTGTAGGGACCAACAGTTAAGTTTGTTTTGAATCTAAGAAGAGACTGGACTTGAACTTTTGAGCAATG